>OZ001258.1:14014663-14019663 GCA_963924015.1 Macrophya annulata
GAAGTGAAGTGAAGTGAAGTGAAGTGAAGTGAAGTGAAGTGAAGTGAAGTGAAGTGAAGTGAAGTGAAGTGAAGTGAAGTGAAGTGAAGTGAAGTGAAGTGAAGTGAAGTGAAGTGAAGTGAAGTGAAGTGAAGTGAAGTGAAGTGAAGTGAAGTGAAGTGAAGTGAAGTGAAGTGAAGTGAAGTGAAGTGAAGTGAAGTGAAGTGAAGTGAAGTGAAGTGAAGTGAAGTGAAGTGAAGTGAAGTGAAGTGAAGTGAAGTGAAGTGAAGTGAAGTGAAGTGAAGTGAAGTGAAGTGAAGTGAAGTGAAGTGAAGTGAAGTGAAGTGAAGTGAAGTGAAGTGAAGTGAAGTGAAGTGAAGTGAAGTGAAGTGAAGTGAAGTGAAGTGAAGTGAAGTGAAGTGAAGTGAAGTGAAGTGAAGTGAAGTGAAGTGAAGTGAAGTGAAGTGAAGTGAAGTGAAGTGAAGTGAAGTGAAGTGAAGTGAAGTGAAGTGAAGTGAAGTGAAGTGAAGTGAAGTGAAGTGAAGTGAAGTGAAGTGAAGTGAAGTGGAGTGGAGTGGAGTGGAGTGAAGTGGAGTGAAGTGGAGTAGAGTGGAGTAGAGTGGAGTAGAGTGGAGTAGAGTGGAGTAGAGTGGAGTAGAGTGGAGTAGAGTGGAGTAGAGTGGAGTAGAGTGGAGTAGAGTGGAGTAAAGTGGAGTAAAGTGGAGTAAAGTGGAGTAAAGTGGAGTAAAGTGGAGTAAAGTGGAGTAAAGTGGAGTAAAGTGGAGTAAAGTGGAGTAAAGTGGAGTAAAGTGGAGTAAAGTGGAGTAAAGTGGAGTAAAGTGGAGTAAAGTGAAAAAAAGTGGAGTAAAGTGAAGTAAAGTGAAGTAAAAGTGAAGTAAAAGTGAAGTAAAAGTGAAGTAAAAGTGAAGTAAAAGTGAAGTAAAAGTGAAGTAAAAGTGAAGTAAAAGTGAAGTTAAAGTGAAGTTAAAGTGAAGTTAAAGTGAAGTTAAAGTGAAGTAAAAGTGAAGTAAAAGTGAAGTAAAAGTGAAGTAAAAGTGAAGTAAAAGTGAAGTTATAGTGAAGTTATAGTGAAGTGAAGTGAAGTGAAGTGAAGTGAAGTGAAGTGAAGTGAAGTGAAGTGAAGTGAAGTGAAGTGAAGTGAAGTGAAGTGAAGTGAAGTGAAGTGAAGTGAAGTGAAGTGAAGTGAAGTGAAGTGAAGTGAAGTAAAGTAAAGTAATGAGTGATGCGACCTCGTGACTAAGAATTACGTAGAAAATAATAGAAAAATAGTATGATTTAGTATGGTTTAGCATGTTTTAGCATGATATAGTATTATTTGAGTAAAGATTTTGTAGTCAAAGAAATCGGTTGGTTACCCCTGTAAGCTAAGTTTCGAACGTAGAGTAGCCGCGGACGAGCTTTTGTTGTTTAGAAAATATTGTGTAATTTAGCTTCAGTAATTTAGTAAAAACAGCCGTCTCGCGTTAAAGTTAAAGTTAAGGTTTCGTCTAATTATTAAGTAAAGCTTTCGTAAGCTAAGGAATCTCTCATATCTCGTACTCTCGTTGCTCAGAACCTCTCGTATCCGTAGTTTATTAATTTGATTAATGACCGCGACCATCGCGCTGTGATGATGTTGACGTAGCCACTTCTTTGTATTATATAGAGTTTTGTGAAAATCAGGTTTCTGAGTACCGTAAGGTTTTGTTATGAATTTTTGTTGAATTATCGTAAAGTTTCTAAATAAAGAGATCTGTGAACTATTGGGAAATGGATTATTGTCTGACTGCGTTATTTGTATGGTGAACCTAGCCACTCTATCTACGGTGTGTGTATCTGAGCCTAGCCAGCCATCCGTCGAGTTCTATTTGTTGTTTATTAAGTAAGGTGGTGCAACTGCACCTGGCGCCCAACGAAATAAGGTAAAGTTTTGAGTATCGTTAAAAAGGCTGCGACGAAGTGTGAATCGTGAAGATTTCCGAAGAGTCACAGTATATATGTGTATATGTATATATGTGTATATGTATATATGTGTATATGTATATATGTGTATATGTATATATATATATATATATATATATATATATATATATATATATATATATATATATATATATATATATATATATATATATATATATATATATATATATATATATATATATATATATATATATATATATATATATATATATATATATATATATATATATATATATATATATATATATATATATATATATATATATATATATATATATATATATATATATATATATATATATATATATATATATATATATATATATATATATATATATATATATATATATATATATATATATATATATATATATATATATATATATATATATATATATATATATATATATATATATATATATATATATATGTTGCGTACAATCCGCGGACTGTACAATGCCCCTTGAACAATCATTCTTATTCGGGGTTTGTACAATGAATTTCGTACACTCCGCAGACTGTACGATGGTCTTTGTACAATCCTGTATCAGATCCCAAAATCAGTATGCGAGAGAGAGAGTAAATATTTACATCGGACACATTTTCAAACTAATACAATAAATATGTACGTTCAGTGTCAATATTTCATTTATTCGGATCGTGTTTATTATGACCACGTCAATACATTAAAAAAATTTTCACTTATTACAGCAAGACAATGAATTATGACAGCGCGAGTTACACAAGACATTCTTTTTCTTGCAAATACACCTCTTATTTACGCATTTCGTCGTACAAGTGCATCGTAGGAAACCTTGGCCTCCAACTATTGAAGTCATAGCGTTGGCTGCTCTGACCGAAATAATTTCATCGGGAACTTCTTGTTCTTGAAGAAATTCTGTCGAAGCTGGGGCTATTTGGTTCCTACTAAATAACTGGGATATGATTCCACTCTTTGTTCCAATCTCATAGAAACCATCTTCTGAGACTTCCATAATAATACCTGCAAATATAATAAACCTTTAATAATAATAATGATAATGATGATGATGATGGTGGTGGTGATGGTGGCGGTGATGGTGGCGGTGATGGTGGCGGTGGCGGTGGCGGTGGCGGTGGCGGTGGCGGTGGCGGTGGTGGTGGTGGTGGCTAAAAAACGGCTATAGACTTTCATTTGTTTCCTCGTTGCTATACAGCAACCACAAATCAACAGATGCTTTGGCATTATGCACACCATCTTAGATCGCGCTTAGATCGTTATTAACTTGTTGCTGCGTCTGATTTTTATTCCACGTTCTGTTGGTGAAAATGCCGAATTATAAATTTACCATCGAAGAAAAAGTGGCAATGGTGAAACAACGCTACGAGGGAATGAGCTATCGACGGATTTCTGAACATTTCGCGGCGGCGTTTCCAAATCGCCCGATACCATCGGATAATACAATACGAAAAACTGTGATGCGCTTTGAAGCAACAGGAAGTATAGATGGCAGAACGCAGAAAGTATCGCAGCCGAATCGGAAGCTGAGTTTGGAAACGAAAATAGCGATATGTTTGTGCGGCGAAGAAGATCCGATGAAACCGGCTAGTCGCATTGCCCAGGAGATAGGGGTCTCTAAATCTTCGGTGAGAAATGTATTGCGTGCGGCGAGATACAAAGCTTACAAACTACAGAACCACCAGGAGCTGTTGCCTGGTGATGCAGGACGGCGCCTAATATTCTGTGAGGAAATGGCGAATCTTTATGACCAGAACCCGGGGCTCAAAATATGCTTCAGCGATGAAAGCACGGTTTTTTTAGTGGGAAAGCCGAACAGGCAAAATACAAGAGCGTGGTCCCAGCACAATCCTCATGTTTTCGTACAAAGTCGGACGCAGTACCCTGTCAAAGTGAATGTTTAGGTGGGTATGGTCGATGAACACATTATCGGGCCGTTTTTTATCGAAGGAAACTTGAACGGGGATAGATACCTACAACTACTCATGGAACAGATTGTACCGGCAATCAGAGCGATTGAAGGGGACGTAAGTAAAATCTATTCAAGTAATAGATTATAAATAATAGTGATAATAATGATGATGATGATAACAATAATGATATTGATAATAATAATGTAAGATCGTTTTACCCCACGTGAACTGACAATAAGACGAACACCTTAAATACGTCAGGATGGTGGAGAGTTGGGTTTAGGGCCTGGGTAGCTCAGTAGTACCTGGGTTCAAATGTCAGTCCAGTCACCCAGAGCTTCGGTTTTTCTACGATTCCTACAATAATAATGATAATCAGCATTATTATTATTTGATTCATCATTAATTAAATCAATTCAACGATTACTCATCAAAATTAAAAAATGAAACGTCAATAACTATGCAAATGTTGTTCATATTAATATCAATATGATATTAATTAATTCTTTGATTCCATTTCTCAGGGGCCGAAAGTATGGTTCCAACAGGATGGGGCGCCATCCCATTTTACGCAACAAGTTAGGGAATACCTGAACCAAGAATTCCCTGGTCGCTGGGTTGGCAGAGGGAGTCCGACCATCCAGTGGCCGGCGCGGTCCCCCGACTTTTCTCCGCTAGATTATGGCCTATGGGCTTACCTAAAAAATCACCTGTACACGCAAGGCCGCATCGAAAACCGTGCCGCACTACAGGCAAGGATCACCACCATCCTGGATAACATGTTGCCAGAACACGTCTCCAATATTACTGGCGCATTTTATGATCGTCTGGGTTACTGCGCGGTGATGATGGGTGGCCATTTTAAACACTGTATGAATGGTCTTCTACAGCTGTAAATCGTTAATTTTTACCTATGTATTCATAGGCTGAGTTATCCGTCTCCTCTTAGGCCAGTTTATATACCCATATTTTATCAACGTTCTTAATTTTAATTAACTTACACTTAATTTACACTTTTTCGTTGGGAAATATACATCATAGTTCAAAATCTTAACACCAAATATTTCAGCTGAACTCATCTTGTTCCGTAAAATATCTCTAATATTATTTTAAATATTTTATCTCCG
>OZ001258.1:14022163-14024663 GCA_963924015.1 Macrophya annulata
ATATATATATATATATATGTATATATATATATATATGTATATATATATATATATATATATATATATATATATATATATATATATATATATATATATATATATATATATATATATATATATATATATATATATATATATATATATATATATATATACTAGGGGGGCAAGCCCCCTGCGTGCAACGCACGCCAACCCCCATGTCCGTTGCATAGTTGTGTAAAAAATATATTATATATAGTTATGTATACACCCAATGCATATGTATATATATATAAAACAAATTCCCACGAAATTCGTTGATGAGGAAATGAGTCCTCAATTTTTTTATTTCACCTGCTATAAATTTTTGTGCTTGACAACCTCATAATAATTGAAATTCATTGATTTGATCAGTTGTATAAATTCTGAATATACAGAGTTCTTGTTTACTAATCATGACGCAAAACAATTCTGTACAGGATAAACTATGGAAGCATACTTTAAAGGTACGTACAGACCTGCACATTAATGGTTTGTACATGAACATAGCTGCGCTCAGAGTTTCGATTCGACTCTCGATCCAACTCGCACCACGGAGCAGTCGAAGAGCAGACACTTTTCTCAGGAAACAACGGTATAACTATTGTTGAGCGAAAAAAAGTGTCTGCTTGTCGACTGCTCTGTGGTGCGAGTTGGCTCTCTATATTATATTGATAATACCGCCGCCGCCGATGTAGAAGACCTAGATTGCCATGGAAATCCGCTCGATATTGCCATGGATGCCGCTCGATTTAGGTGGCCATGGTTTCTTGATCTGGGTTGCCATTGATACCTACTCGCGGTTGCCATGGAAATCCGGGCGATATTGCCATGGATGCCGCTCGATTTAGGTGGCCATGGTTTCTTGATCTGGGTTGCCATGGATACCTGCTCGCGGTTGCCATGGAAATCCGCTCGATATTGCTATGGTTACGCGATCTAGGTGGCTATGGTTTCTTGATCTGGGTTGCCATGGTTACCTGATCCGGGTCGTCATGGTTACCCGTTTGGGGTTACCATGGTTATCCGTTTGGGGTTGCCATGGTTACGCGATCCAGGTTGCCATAGTAACCTAATCACGGTTGCTATGGAAATCCGCTCGATATTGCCATGATTACGCGATCTAGGCCATGGTTTCTTGATCTGGGTTGCCATAGTTACCTGCTTGGGGTTGTCATGGTTACGCGATCCAGGTTGCCATGGTTACCTGTTTGGGGTTGCCATGGTTACGCGATCCAGGTTGCCATGGTTACCTAGATCGCGGTTGCTACGGAAATCCGCTCGATATTGCGATGGTTACGCGATCTAGGTTGTCTGGTTACCTGATCAAGGTTGTATTGGTTACCCGATCTAGGTTGCCATCAAAATATGAATGTAATAGGGTCAGGGAACATGTCTGCAGTGTTTTGCTGCAAAATACACATTAAAAGTCAAATTTGAACACATAGAAATTTTCAGATTTAAATTATCATATGAATTATGGTTTATCAATACTTATATCAATCATTGTATACTAATAATGAAAAAAGTTCATATATGTATATGTTGTTTTCAAAAAACAAAAAACCACTGAAGTTATTATAAATTCTTTCATTACGAATGACGTGTTAAAAGACATACTGCAGTAATATATTTAATATCAAATTCTGAGTAGATATAAATCAAAAATCTTTCTTTTATTGTTATATTCCAAGTGATCAACTGGCATTGAACGGCTGATTCGCGCCTGAATTGTTAAAGGCTGCTTAGCGCCATAAGATTTGATTACTGCTTGACAGCTACATAATATTGAAAGGCTGCTGTGCGCCTGTGAACATTGTTCAAGTAAACGTGTCAATTTCGTTTTATTGGTTTCTGTAATCTAGGACTTGATACATCTACTGAAAGTAAAATAGTTTCCAACAAAAAATTCAGTAATTCAATATCTTCTTTTGTGTTTACTGTTTTGAATAATTTTAACCGTTTGAAACATGGATTATGCGCATAATATAGAATGTTATATAGAAGCAGATGGAAATTGTTTATTTAGGAGTTTATCTTACTTCTTCTACGATTCCCAAAAGCAGCATAAATATTTAAGACATGCAATTGTGGATTATATTGATGGTAATTGGGAATTATTCAAAAATTTTGTGACTGTAAATGACTTTCATAATACAATAATCAGGAATAAAGGAGATTACTTGCATCATATGCGGCAAAATGGAGTATTCGGTGGGCATATTGAAATAAAGGCTTTTGTAGATATTTACAACATATGTATTATTATATATCAAAATGATATCGGAACACCTCTGATATTTAATTCGCAGACGCTTCTGGATCGTTTAGATTGACTTCGAGCACTATGCTTTGAAGATTTTCGCTGAGCACGTGCAAAAATTACAACATTATTAAAATCCGGATGTCACACAAAAAAATTCTTTGTAACTATGTACAGACCTGCACATTAATGGTTTGAACATGAACCCTGGAATTTCGA
>OZ001258.1:14032163-14049663 GCA_963924015.1 Macrophya annulata
TTTGTTTATAATTCTCAGAAGCCGCATAATTTTTTAAGAAAATCCATTGTCGATTATATTGGCCATAATTGGGATTTATTCCAAAGTTTTGTCACTGAAAACCAATTTCCGAATATAATCATTACAAGTAAAGAAGATTATTTGCGTTATATGGGACAAAATGGTGCATACGGTGGACATATTGAAATTCAAGCTTTCATAAATATTTATGACATATGTATTATTATACATCAAAACGTTACCATAACCCCAGTCATTTTTAACTCAATTTTATTAGAAAATAAATTGATACTCAGACTAACTGGTCCATTGGATTCTGGTCATTATGATGTAATCAGTTGTAATATTACATCATTTATAGCAAATTATCAACATTTTTACACGAATAATTACTATAAGAAAAATCCAATGAAATTAAAAGAACCTCGAAAAAATCAAATTCCGTCAATGATTTCCAGAGCTGCTAAAAGAAAAAGAGATTTAGTAAAAAATTTGAATGAAGAAAATTTAAAAAAAAAGAGAAGAAAAGATTTAACTCAAAATATGAGTGTAAATCGGTAAAAAAAAAATGATCAGAATAAGTTTATAAATTTGACCAAAGAAAAATTTAAATTACCATTAAACAGTGTGAACAATGTATCGTATTCAGATATTGCAGATATGGAGCACCAGTGTCAATATTGTGATGCTCTTTTTTGGAAAACTGAATACTCAAAGGTGATTCGCTGTCATCAAGGTAAAACTGTGTTACCACAATTAACTGAGTATGATCCCGAAATGAAAATTTTACTTTATAATAAAAAATTTCGTGAATTGATAAGATATTATAGCTGTCAGTTTTCGTTTGTTACCTTTAAGGCACATTTTATTAACGCAAACAAAGGAATACAAAATTTAAAAATAGATGAACAAGTTTATCATATAACTCCAGAATCAATGTATACTGAAGATGGACAATCTCCCCGTTGTGGTCAACTCTATATTTACGATGATATTGAATCAATTAAAGAAAGATTAAAAAGAAATAGCAGATTAGTTAGACATCATATGGAAAAACTGACCAAAATTTTGACAAAGAATCCTTACGCTTTAAAATATCGTCATTTATATGAATTGTCAAAAAATTCATCAAGTTTGGAATATAATTTATATTTATTAAAATATATAAAAACAAAAAAGCATACATATAATGAACCAAGAACGAGTGAATGTGCTGCTTTAATCGTTTCAAAAAATGGACAAATACCGTATGATTTTGATTTATGCATGTATCCAAAACATGATGAGAATACGAAAACTTTTACATATGTTAGTAAACTTTCTTTTCATTTAGATCCAATGACTTTTCCAATTATGTTTCCAGCAGGTGACATTGGATGGAACCATTCATTAAAACAAAATCAAAATTCTGATAAACAATTAACCGCTCTCCAATATTATGCTTATAGATTGGCGTTTAGAAAATCTCATAAATTCGATCCAATATTGTATTGCGGTCGATTAACACAACAATATATAATCCAAGCTTATATAGTTATCGAAAGTAATAGATTAAATTTTTTTAAATATAATCAAAAAAAATTACGAATATCTTGTTATCAGGGTGTTATTGACCATATAGTTGGGAGTGCTGCAAATAATTCCAATAATTTTTTATCTAAAGAACGTTTAGGTAACGTTTTTGTATTGCCATCCACTTATCAAGGAAGTCCTAGATATATGAATCAAATATATCAAGATGCTTTATCTATTATGCGAAATTTTGGAAGACCGGATTTATTTATTACTTTCACCTGTAATCCTAAATGGCCAGAAATAACGAGAGTATTAGAAAATTTTCCTCCTAGCACTTGCGTTAATGATATTCCAACATTCTTAGTCAGAATTTTTAATACTAAACTTCGTATGTTTATATCAGATCTTTTATATGGTAAAATGCTCGGTAATATATTGACATATGTTTATGTAATTGAATTTCAGAAGAGGGGATTACCTCATGCTCACTTATTGTTTGCGTTGGATCATGATAGTAAAATGTTAAGTCCAGAACATATTGATCATTTTATTAGCGCTGAAATTCCAGAAGATGATGAAGAATTACAGCAATTAGTAATAAAACATATGCTTCATGGGCCTCATGAGGGCAAAACACTGGCTTGTTTTGATAAAGACAAGGGCAAATTTAGGTATAAATTTCCAAAAAGTTTTTGTGATAATACAAAATTTGAGGAAAATGGATTCCCGAAATACAAACGTAGGGATAATAGAATCAGAAAATTTGTTTACAATAGAAAAATTGATGGTCAGTGGGTCCATGTAGACAATTCCATGGTAGTTTCATATAATCCTCAATTATTAAAAAAATATAATTGTCATATTAATGTAGAGTATTGTTCCTCTATTCAAAGCATCAAATATATTTACAAGTATTTACATAAAGGATATGACAGGGGATATATTAAAATTGGAAATAAAAAAGACGATGTTGAAAATGTATATGATGAAATTACACAATATCTATATACAAGATATATAGGATCTACAGAAGCTGCTTGGAGAATTTTTCAAATGCCAGTGTCTGGAAGGTCTCATTCTGTCCTACGTTTAGCTATACATACCGAAAACCAACAAATGATAACATTTGAAGAATATAAGGAAGAACAAGCACTAGAAAAAAATACTGAAACGACACTAACGGCTTGGTTTAAATTAAACGAAAGAGATACAACAACTAAAAATATAAAATATGTTAATATTCCTAAATACTATTATTTTAATAGAAAAAAAGAGTGGATGAAAAGAAAATTGGTCTCACGAACAATAGGTAGATTAAATAATGTTAGTCCAAAAGACATAGAACGTTTTCATTTAAAAATAATTTTAAATCATGCGAGAGGAGCTAAATCATTTGCTGAATTAAAAACTCATGATAAAATTCAATATTCAACTTTCCAAGAAGCAGCTAACGCTATGGGCTTAATAGAAAATGACGAACAGGTGTTTAAAATATTTGATGAAGCTTGCACACTCATGATGCCTAAAGAATTGCGACAGTTTTTAGCATGGTTTTTAATATCTGACAATATGTTAATTGCTTATTCTTTATGGAACAAGTATAAATCTTTCTTTTGTGAAGATTTTAAAGATGATGTAGAAAATAGAGCTTTAATTGAAATAAACAATATACTCTGTGACGACAACCGCGAACAAAGGGGAAAGGGGAAAAGATTTCTGTTCAGCAGTGACGCCTACAAAAACTGACAACCCGTGAGAATCTTGAAAGAAATCTGAATTTTTTTTTTAATGAGTTTCGAAAATGAGTATAAATCTCCCAAAATTCTTGTATTGGGCGCCAGGTACTCGAAAGTACCACGTTACAAAACAAATAAATAATAAAAATAATAAAAATGATAAAAATGAAATGAAACGGTCTCAATTCAATTAAATCTTCTTAAGAGATATTTATTTTACTTTTAAACTTAAGAAATACTCGGCAATTCAGGGTGAGGGGAACGTGAGGTCGATGATAATTTAAAGGGGAGGGGAAGGGGGAAGGTAGGCAAAACCAATAGCTTATAAAATTTTTAATGAAAATTGAAAATAATAGTCAAATTTATTTTGGGGGTCGCAACAACTCAGTACCTATGTCTGGTTGCTTACATAAACCCCAAATACTAACTATACAAACAGTAGATCACGATAATAATAAAAATAAACTCAATATAACACAGCTGACTAACGATAGTGCAACGTATACAGAACACACACACACACGATAAGGAAGAAGTCTGGATAGGGTCGGCAAGGTAGAATGGGAAACAGAGGATAATATTCAATAAATGGGGTCGATAATGTAAAGGACTAGGCGGGTCGGTAATACAGGAATTCGGATAAGGATACAAAGAGTCTGAATCAGAGCACTCACACGGACACACACTACAACAAATATGACGTAACAAAGTACGCGGTCTAACTACGCAATTTTCAACTACGCAAAACACGATATAACAGGGGTGCCAATAATATTCGTTATTTAATTATTATTAAACTATCAAATTATATCAGCTCAAAATTTCCGGAATTTGACAAAGTAATAGACACGATTATTAAAATATACAAAAGGATCAAAAGAAATAGTTATTCAACTGGATTCGATATATCTTCGAGATTAATTATCGAAAATACTCAAATTTTAAATTGGTGACTTCAAAATCCGATTAAACAAAAGACAAGACTCAATAAAAAAAAAGATCAATAAAAGGGGTAACAAACAAAAATACTGTAAGGGGACGCACACACAACAATTAATCTTGACGATTTCTCGAAATATCGATTATTTCATCAAAATCAAACAAATATACATCTAATAAGTGATAATACAACTTATTATTATGACAAAAGTAAAGCCAGTACACGAAAACCCGTGAAAAAGGTACCTGCGTCGCCCCGAAAAGGGGTGAGGCAAGACTACGCAGTAACCAACTAGCGTATAAACTTTTCCTATTTTCCAAATAATAACGGGGAGTCGAGTACGATTGAAAGCTTACCTATAGTAGACTTTACTGGCTAACTCCGAAATCACACACACAACAATAATAATTTTTAAATAATAATGTTTAGAATAAAACAAAATCAAATTAAAGAAATGCGCAATAAATGACAATCTAAGAAACGCAGCTTCGTGCTACAACAGTCGGACGAGAAGTGTCGCATATTCGATCTGCATCGCGTAGATCATTTTCGGGGGAGGGAAGACGTCATCCGGGAACTGGAAGGGTGCAAGGCTGTCTTGGTGGGCCCTCTAGGCTCTCAGAGCTTTTGTCAAGTATGTGTCAGATGGCAGGTGGATGCTCGATGCACCCTGGAAGGCGGAATGTTTAAATAATGCTTTCTGCTGCCCGATGGACCAGGTCGGGATTTAGGCATCACAGCAAGGCAGGAAATGCAGCGCTCTTCCAGGCGTGACACAGGAATCGTAGATAACGTCATACTCGACTACTGACTCTGAGGCTTCGAATAACCCACCAGCGTCGAGGCTGGATGTTGGCTATCCCTCGCCGGCCATAATACGTCGACACGAACGTTAACACAAAGAAAACATAAAAAAAACAATATTAGAATACCATACTTAATATTTACATAAGATAGCCTTCGGAATTTGAGCTAATGTGGGACTTCTCGTCGATATTATTTTAGTTCTCAAAATTATGGCGGTCGCTCTAGTCGGGAGAGGAGTCGTGGTAATACAAGGCAGATTTCTGCCTCGTCACAACTCATAGGTGAAAACTTAAATTGTAAAATTGTTGGGCTACCGGAACCAAATTATACAAACATCGGAGAACAGGATATAGAAATGTTCAAAGAAAATAATAAAAATTTAAGTCTTAAATTCGTAAAAATGTTAAATAACGAACAAACAATTGTTTTTAATCATATTACAAGATTGAGAAAAGGAAACATGATTTTTTTAGATGGAGCTGGAGGAACGGGAAAAACTTTTTTATATAATACACTGATTCATTATTTTTGGGGGAAAGGTAAAAACGTTTTATCTATGGCATGGACAGGAATAGCATCAGTATTATTATCAGGCGGAATGACCAGTCACAAAACTTTTCGGTTACCTTTGAATTTAAAAGATTCAACAATATCACTATTCAAATCAGATTGTGAGAAAAAAAAAATTAAGAGAATGTGATGTAGGGGAGAACGGGGGAATGGCAGTCACCTAAGCAAAACTTGCAATAACTCGGAAAATCATAATCGGATAAAAATTGTTGACATAGGATAAAGCATGGAATTTTATCTATATTAACTTCTATGAACGGTATTCAAATCTGTAACTCATTCTCGATGCTAATTTCACATCACTGAAAAGAGAAATTGACCGTCATTACCCAACCTGTCGGGTAATGGCAATCAGTATAAGGTGCAATGACGGTCACAACGGGGTAATAGCAATCACAGGGAAAAAACTTGTAAAAATGGCTTGGTTTATACTGTATTTTTATTGCTTCAATTATATTATATGACTTAAAGTTAGATCTGATCACAAACAAAAAGATTAGAGTATTCAAAATACTAAACAACCAATCAATTCGAAACAAGAATATATTATTTATCACTCCTGTATTCAAACAAGTTGAAAGACTTAAAATTTAAACACGTGGATAAAACTCTGACTTAGATATATAACTTAGTTGATGACTCGAATACTATCACAAAAAAAATGTAACCACTGAGGAAAGGAGTCATGTGATTGCGAATCACAGAATCAATCTATTTAAAACAAGAATATTTTATCATTTTCATAATAAATAAAGAAGATAAAGGACCTAAAATTAAATTACTTTAAAAAGATTAAATTATAAGTAAATAATTATAAACGTAGTTGGCGTTTGGTTAACTTTGTAACGCAACTATCACATTTATACGCTTTTGGGGTATTGACACCGCTGCACTCAGCATGCACCCAATTACCACAGATCGTGCACCTGTACCAGAGTTCATGCTTCCCAAACTCTCCACACAGAACACACGATTCTTTCTCTGAACCTGCACTGTCATTAGTATCTTCAGGAATATTTTCCGGGACTGAACTTGCATCAGACGAATCTGAGGAATCTTGCTGCTTCTGTCTCTTAGACTTGACAGATGTTAGTTTTCGTTTCTTGATGGGTTGTTTTCCTTTTTTGTTTTTGGTATCATTTAGTTTCAGCTCTTTCTGTTTTTTTTTTTCTGCTTTCGACAGTAATATTCTTTTGAATGGCGATGAAGTTAATATTTCAGAGCGTTGTTTCGGAATTGACTTTCTCGTTGATTTTCGTAATGATGTACTGGGTATCGGTGCAAGGTCTTGTATACTAATTATTTGTTGAGTCGAACTAGGATTCTCGAGATTGATATCATTTGTATTCGTTAATGCCATCGGTACATCTACTGGAGAAGTATTTTCTTTCTCAGAACTTGATTGCTGCTGTGCAGTAGTGATATTTGTTTCGGCAATTGGTACGATTTCTTGAGGTTCTGTACTTAGCTGGAACGTATTGGCCGCAGCAAAATCTTCATCTGTAAATACATCTGGATTCATGGGGTGAATTCCACACGCTCTGAAGACAGACACAGCGTTACTTATTTTTGCAACGCCACAGTAGGCTCGATTAAATATTGCTGTTATATCGTACGGTGTTATTTTACTGAGGGCATGTGATTTCATCATCAAGTCACATTGCCGCTTGTAGGCGCTCTTGAGTGGACCATACAATGCTACATCGAGGGGCTGAAGTCTGTGCGATGTGTGAGGAGGAATGGAGAGCATGATTATACCATTCGTTCGACATAATTCAAATGTTTCCAAGCTTACATGGCTACCATGATTATCTAATATTAAGAGTACGGGCTGTTCTTTCGAGGGCTTAGCAAACACGCAGAAGTGTCTGATCCATTCTGTAAATATTTCTGTATTACTCCATCCATTTTTGGAAACCGTGTATGTAGCATCTGCTGGGCCATCCTTACAGAGAAGAGGCGACATGCGCTTACGCGCAAAAATAAACATTGGTGGGATATAATTTCCAGCTGCACTGAACGCGCAGATAACAGTCACTAATTTTCCCCGCTCCCAGCTGGTGACAGAGCCAACTCTTCGTTGGCCTTTTTGGGCAATAATTTTCCCAGGATCTTGAACAGTAGAGACGCCTGTCTCATCCATGTTGAAAATCTTAGAAGCCGAAAATTTGTATTCGTCCATTAATTTTTCAAGATTACTGAAAAAACTATTCACCTCCAACTTATTGAAAGCTGTCACTCTATTGATACTTGTGGCTTCTGGCTTACGCGTCGAAAGTGATGGGTTACGTCTCAAAAATCCGTCCAACCAGTCTTTTCCGGCCAATCTTGTTTCTTGGTTGAAGTTATTTTTACTTTTGTGCTTTGTAGCAAACTCGAATGCAAGGCTCCGAATTTTCAACGGTGTTAATCCATAGAATATTTTTTCCATGAATTTAATGTGATCAGTCATCAACTTTCCTTGCTCAGCTGTGAAAATAGACTTTCGTCCGAGTTTTGGGCCTCCATTAACCTGATTCTGTTTCAATCTCTGTTGAAGAGTGCTAAAGGGTATCATATATCTTTTAGCAGCCATCCATATACTCATACCATTCTTCACCGCATCATTTGCTGAATTCAAATTTTCTACGTTCCACTTTGCTTTTTCAGTAGTTCGCTTCCACTTTCGCGGCATCTACAAAATAATAACTCAATTGAAACTAACAAATAATCAACACTACTATTGCTAAATAAGTTAATTACATTAGATACAAGAAATGTACAAGTTAACCATACTAATATCAAATATGATATGGAGTAGTCGCTGAAAATGTATGATAAATTATCATATTAAATTAACAAGGGGCTGTCGCGGTCATGACCGTCATTACCCGGCTTGAAAAACCGGCATAACCCAATAATGTCAGATCAGCTATGAGTTGACGTTTCATTCGCAAAATGTTTTATAAGGAAAAATTATTTACACGTAGGATAAAGAGAAAGAATCAATGATCTACCCAGTAATATTACTTGTTTCATAAATGTTGAGAAATTTCACGTACCTTTGAAAATACGAATCCAGAAAATTAGTGGCCCACTGCCACAGAAACACCAATTATCACAATGAACTGAAACGTCAACTGAAGATGGCAGACTTGCGGCTATTAGCTTTTGCTTATATCCGCTACGTGTCAGCACCATAGACAAAATTTTAAAATGTACGGAATACGAGAAATGGACATGACCGTCATTACCCGCTGACCGTCATTCCCCCGTTCTCCCCTAATCATTTGGGACGAAGCTTCTATGATCCCTATAAAAGCCTTAGAAATTGTGGACAACACTTTACGAGATTGTTGCAATAACGAGAACGATCCTTTTGCTGGCAAATTAATAATTTTAGGTGGAGACTTCCGCCATATCCTTCCAGTTATTAAGAATGGTTCTAGAGAAGATATTGTAAATGAATGTATCAAATTTTATCATTTGTGGAATTGTTTCGAGAAACTAAAATTAACCAAAAATATTCGTACATCAGACGTGGAATTTTAAAAATTTGTATTACAAATTGGAAATGGAGAAATTAAATCTTTTGAAATACCAACTGCATGGTCAACTTCTAATGTATGTGAGAAAATCTATAATAACGATATAATTACTGATGCAAGTATATCTTCAAAAATTATTTTATGTTGCCATAACGATGATGTAAATAATTTAAACAACAAAATTCTAAGTAAAATCATATCTCAAAAAAAAAAATATATACCAGTATAGATCACGTTACTGCCAAGAGCAGTGATTTAGCTGATGAAAATATCCAATTGAAATATCCGATCGAACAAATCAACAATATAACAGTCCCTGGTTTACCTGTTCATAAATTAATTTTGAAATTGGAAGCCATTGTAATATTATTAAGAAATTTAAGTACACGAGATGGTCTTTGTAATGGAACTAGAATGAAAATTCTTGAATTACATAATTATAATATTAAAGTTTTAATTTTGACTGGTCTCAAGAAAGATGAAACAGCTTTCATCCCTCGCATTATGTCAGATTCTGGAGAATTTTCGTCTTTACCATTTGTAATTCATCGACGACAATTTCCTATTACTTTAGCATTTGCAATAACTATCAATAAATCTCAAGGACAAAGCTTTGATAAAGTAGGAATTTTTTATAGAAAGTCTTTATTCACACATGGACAATTATATGTTGCTTTATCCAGATGCAGAAATCCGAATAATATATTCATCGAAAATGTATCGAAAAGTATAAACATTGAAAATATCGTTTGGGATGAAATATTGAACTAATATTTCAGCTTTGAGTCGGACAGTGAATTATTATTTCTGTATCACCTTGTATTATTAAAATATTGTACATGAACATACGTTGTTTTGCAGAACAAAAAATAATCAGATTTGTTTTAAATTTATTGAATTTATTATGATATCTATCGTCAATTATTATTTTTCAAATTAACAAGATAAATAAAATTCACAAAAATAAAATGAGTTAAATATATTACAATCCTAAGATTAGAATACATACAAGTAATATTTTATGAAAAAATAATATTTCGTTCATACGCATATAATAATAGTAATAGTTTCAAAACAACTCAAAATCTCGTGAGCATATTTTATAAATCACTATATAAAAAATGGAAAATAGTATACCGTAGGATATTTATTTCAGATAATGAATAATGATGAAGGAAACAGTTCAAACGATGAATTTGGATACGAAGAACGTCAAACTGATTTAGAATATGAAGAAGAATATATTAATGCAACCGTTTATGAGTATGAAGAGGAACAAAGAATCAGGGAGATTTATTTTGACTTACAAAATTGCAATAAGTTAATAGAAAAATTTTTTCAAAATTGGGACAATGTGCGCAGTTGTTTTAAGAAAGATGCTATGTCCCTTTATCAGTTTCAGTTCATACAACTTTCTATAAAATATGATTTTCTTCGACCTTTCTCAACATACTCAGAAACGGATATGAAAGACCATCTTTTATATCTTGCAAATTGTATTCGAGCTGTCATGTAATAATGGAATGTATCATTTTTTAAATTATTATTTAATTTATACCACAATTATAAAAATATGTAAAAAATATAATAGTGGATTATGCTTCATGAGGACACCACTTGAAAAAAACGCGCCATATTATCTACTGCTCAGTGGTGTGGAAACGATAACAGTTATAATAATTATTATTATTCCTATATATATTATTATTTTCAGGTAAAATCAAAGTAGATATTAGTGAACATACGGAAAAAATTACGTGTATTCATCCCCTACACATCAACATTGATCTTCACCTCTTGTATATAAATAACTAACCTCTTATATATATATATATATATATTGTAACGGCAATTTCCCTAAGTTCGGGCGACCCAGAGAAATTAATCCGAAAACAAACCTGGCTCCAACGTCGTCCTCTTAGTGTTGGGCGCCAGACTCCAGGGAAGGAGTCCTCTCTCTCTCTCTCTCTCTCTCTCTCTCTCTCTCTCGCCCTACCGGACTAGCTTAACCTAGGGGTAGAGGGATGTGGTGGGGGCGATGAATAAAGACACCGTAATATAAATTATGATTTAAAGAAAGAAAGTTTATTGGAAAAAAAGAAAAAGAGAAAAAGGTTGCGAATTAGCTACCTGGCGTATATATTACAATAATACCGTGACTCTACTCTCAATAAAAAAAAACTAATAATTAAGACTCAACAATAAATTAATAAAGAATAAATAATAATGACTACACTCTACTATTATAAATGACTAAAGAAATGACTCGACTCTTAACTACGGGGTATGCTTCAGCTGTCAGCTGTCAGTCTAGTCACTCTCTCTCTCTCTCGCACTCACGGTGACTCGGGACTATCTTGCCTTGCTCGCTGCCGACTGTAGTCTGGCTAGCGGCGACGGCGCGGAGGGTAGAGGAGGACGGTACGCGAGACTGGGGAAGCGCCGAGTGTCTGCCTCGCCGCAGAGTGCTGCCGCGTTACAGCAGACGGCTCGACTACGATATAGCCGCGACTAGCTAGACGTTAGCGGTGCGGCTCGGGAGACACGAACGCACTAACACACACGTTGCGGTCACGTGGGTCGGGAATTCGAATCGGCGGACTTTGGACTCGCGCTCAACGGTCGTTAGGGTATGAACAATTTCGGAACCGGAATGTTAGGGTTTTCGAGACTCGGGGTTACAAATATTAACAACGACGGTACTAGAAAGGGTTATACTAGTGATCTAAACGATCCTACCTTACTCAGAAACTCGTCCGGCACGGATATGTGCGTTGGTAATCGTCCGTTAACCGCACGTGTCAGGGTACCAAAAGCCGGGTCGTCTAATAGCCAAATCAGTTCCGAAATCGTCCAAGAAATCCGAGAATGTCCAAATACAGGGTAGCCGGGTCACTATTTTCACTAATTCACCTATTCAACACTCACTCTCTCTCTCAGGTATTCGATTTACGCACGCGAAAAGGGTTGCCGAAGCTCGTCGTTTACCGTACGAAAATGGAATGAAGTCTTTTTCCGCTATCTCTAGTTCTTACCTGTGCCACCCGTCCTGCGAGCGCTGCCGACTACCGGTCAGCGGCTATTCGCACCAGGTAGCCAAGATGGCTGCCCGGGCGGAGGCGGCAAGAATTTGAGTAGCGGAATCGGCACTCGATACTCTCTCGGGGTGCGTACGCTCGTAAGGCTGGATAGGAGGAGGTCATAACGTTTTGCCACGTTACAATATATATATATATATATATATATATATATATATATATATATATATATATATATATATATATATATATATATATATATATATATATATATATATATATATATATATATATATATATATATATATATATATATATATATATATATATATATATATATATATATATATATATATATATATATATATATATATATATATATATATATATATATATATATATATATATATATATTATATATATATATAACTAAATATATCATATTGAAATCCAAAAATAATTAATCCTTTTTGTGATAGCAAATAAATTGAATAATAATAAATTATATTCATTTTAAAATTTGTTTATAATCGTTTTAATATAAGTAATTTTTTTCGCTCTGCCATTGCTTATAACATACACTTATAAATTGCCCCTTACTTTTTTGACACCAATAGACCCGGACCTAACATAAATCAAAAAATCTTGGATACATGATATGGAACCAACACATCTATCAACACTCTTTCTATTGCCTACTAATTTTACTTATTTATTCAATATATATTATATTTTATTCTCTTCTACATTTAAGATTAAAATAATATAATATTTGAATATTTAAAAACAGATTTTATTTTCTGAATTATTTGTAAAAAGAATTTTAATATGCAATTCTTGAAAAATTTCTTGATAAAAGATCACCATTGGACCACCAGTATTCTATTTTAATAACATGAAAAACGAAAAATATGTATTAATAACAATAATAAAAATTAGTTCAGTTATCGTTTCCACACCACTATGGAGTAGATAACTCGGCGCGTTTTTTTTAAAGTGGTATCCTCAGGAAGCCTAATCCACTATTTTTTTTTTTATTTACATAGTGTAACGTGGCAAAACGTTGAGACCTCCTCCTTACCAGCCTGACGAGCATACCCAGACCCAAGCGTGTACCGAGTACCGATTCTGCTACTCAAATTCTTACCGCCCTTGCCTCGCGGAGCCATCTTGGTCACCTGGCACGGTTAGCAGCCGACCGGTGGTCAGCCGCGCTCGCCTGACGGGTGGCAAAGGTGAGAATCACTGATAGCGGAAAAGGTCCTCAGTCCATCTTCGTACCTCGCGATTATCACCTCGTGTGAGAAAGTGAGTGACAAGTTGTGCTATCCCGAGAGAGAGAGAGAGAGAGAGAGAGAGAGAGAGAGAGAGAGAGAGTGCCCTAAAACATCCCTGAATCTACCCCGGAATTCTTTGGTGTGTTTCGGATTGGTTTTGCCGTGGAATTGGATAACCCGACGACCCGGTAAGCGTTACGGACACGTGCGTTTCTTCGGAACAGTACCGACGCCGCAGCTTCGCCGGAAACGTCGCCAGTACCAGGTAGGATCTTTCCAAATATCCGAGAGACCTCCCAGTCCCGTCCCGAAAACCCCAACAACCCCCCAAGAGTGCAGAGAGTCCCGAAAACAACCCCAGACCCGAGTGAGAATCCCTGTCCGTTAGACGGCAGAGATTTAAACGTCCCCAGTCCCACGTGATCGGCGAGTTGCGTGTTAGAGTGCCGGTTGAGTCCCCGCTGCGCACCTAACGTCGAGCGAGTCGCGTCCGCCATATTGTTGAGTCGTCTGCTGTCACGCGTCGCAGTGCGCTGCAGCGAGGCAGAGACTCACCAACTCCCCGACACCCAAGCGAGAGAGTGTACCGTCCCCCACCACCCTCCCCGACTCTGCCGCTAGACTCCGGTCTACAGCGAGCGAGTCTACGCCGATACCCCGTCCCCACGAGAGTGAGAGAGAGAGAGCGAGTTGACAGCTGACGGCTGAGCAACGCTTAGATTTAAGTCTTGCTTGCGAGTAGAGTCTTTTCTTTAATTTATTATTGATTATCAATTATTAGTTTTCTTTTTATTAGAGTAGAGTCCCGGTATTGTATTGTAAGATACGCCAGGTAGCGGGCGGTAATTCGCGACCTTTTTCTTTTTTTTTCTTTTTTTTAATAAACTTTATTTCTTCAAAATCATAATTCGTATTCGGTGTCTTTATTCATCGCCCCCACCACATCCCTCTACCCCTAGGATAAGTTAGCCGAGAGCGAGAGAGAGAGAGGACTCCGTCCCTGGAGTCTGGCGCCCAACACCTTCCCCAAATCCTCAACGTTGGAGCCAGGTTTGTTTTCGGATTAATTTCTCTGGGTCGCCCGAACTTAGGGAAATTACCGTTACAAAAGTGGCGCCCAACGTGGGGCCCGAATAAAGACACCTCGGGCAGGCCGAACCCACCCCGCTACCTAGCTGCCGCGGTATTATTTTTTTTTTAAATCAGAGTGCGCTTAGTGTTGTCGCTGTCCAACCCCTCCGAGCGGTCGTCCGTACCCCGTAGAACAGACGCGGAGCCCCGCAGTTTGAATATGGGAAACGCGAGTACGACCCCGGAAAGAGAGAGTCACCCCCACCACGGAATCGCCCCCGTGGACACCGACACCCTCGTCTTCTGCCTGTGTGGCTTGACAGAGGTCGCGGTAACAATCCTCCTCACCCGGTACCGACTACGCGCGGATGGCACGCCGGATGAGCAAAGATGGCGCCTTTTGAGGTACCACCTGTTCTCCCGCCGCTGTGACGTCACCTGGGTGGTAGAGAAAGACGAACTACCCGATCTCGAGCCCACAGAGCGAGAGTTCGCATCGCCACAACCCCACCACCCCCCTCTTCACCCCCTGCAACCCCAACCAGCCCCGCGAGAGAGTCCAAACCCGGGACCCCACGCGTACGTCAGCACCCCCCAAAGTTATACTGCCGCCCCCTCCCCGCAGTATGAGTCCACGAGTAGAGTGCTGTCAAACCCGCGTTCCGTAGGACCGTTCCAGGAGGTACGAGGGCGAGAACCACCTACTCCGGGGTTCCCGGGGTACCCTAGAGCACCGCCAAGGGTACCCGCCACCCCGTCCGAGTACGTTGGCTACCCCCCAGCTACCCCTGGCAATCCTCCCTACCCGGTGGTACCCGAGAGTTTCCTGGGACAAAGTGCGTTCGCGCCGGTGCACCCCGCGCCCGTGAACCCCTTCCTCCCCTTGGTGGAGAGTCACCAACCACCCCCCATCCCCCGGAGGCGGGAAACACCCCCCCAACCCCCACAGAGCCCCTACCCTCAACCCCAACAGAATCCCAGCCTCCACCCCCAACCCTGGCCGAGGAGAGAGCAGCTCGACGTGGCTTGCGCGAATCCCCACCCGCGGCACAGGTACGCGATTCCCCGTACCGAGGATGACTCCGTTGAGGCCCTCGCGTACGCCGGGAGACGGTTAGAAGCCGTAAGGGCTTTAGGCCAGTCCGACGTACCCCCACCCGCCTCCGAGAGCGCCGTGCCGCCGGAGTACGCGTGCCACAGCCCCGCGGCCGACCCCGCGTGGGCCCCAGTCCCAGCCCCGGCCAGCCCCACCCCCCCTACCTCGGCGAGCTACCCCGTGCCGGCTCTTGCGAGTGGTGCTGCGCTGACTGCTGCTCTCGACGAGCCACCCGCGAAGTCCCGAACGCGCCGCCGGAGGCACAGGAAGGGAGAGAGAGAGAGAGAGAGAGTGAGAGAGAGTGAGAGTACCCCCACCCCACCCCCGCCGGATGACGTGCCCGAACAGCCCGCTGGTGGTCCACCGGTAGTCCCCGCCAATCACGCCGCGACTATCAGGTACCCCGCCGGCTGCTTTCGGTGCTACAACCCCGGCCACTTCGTAAGAGAGTGCCCCCACCCCCCCTCGTACATCGCGTGCTCCCGGTGCCAAACCCCAGGAGTCACCGACGCGGCCTGTGGCCGATGCTCAGGATCCGCGCCGGAAAACGCGCTGATGTCGACCCACGACTCTCGGTTCCGAGGAGGCAAGAGCGACCCCCGGTATTATCTTCAGGTGGAGATAGCCGGGAGACGGGTTACCGCGCTCTTCGACCCCGGGTCTAGCCGAACATACCTCGGTGGGCCCGCCATGGCCGAGTTTCAAACCCTTCTTCCCCGACTCACCCCCGACGCCGTGAGCAACGTCGTGTACCCTAACGGTGCCATCGATTCCGTGACCGGCGAGATGGAGATGCCCATGCGCATCGGCAGTCGAACCTGCCCCGTCGCCATCCGTGTCGCGCCCTCCTTTGGATACCCGTGTATCCTCGGCCTGGATGCTATCACCGCGTTCGGGTTCCGGGTGGATTACGCGCGAGGTACCTGGGAGATACGGCCTGGGTCAGAGTCCCGTCCCCACCCCGGGAGAGAGAGCCCCGGACCACCTCGCCCGCCGGCTCGCCTGGCGGGGTTGATGGACAAACCCCACCCCCGCCCCTCGACCCTCTGAACACCTCCATCCCGCCCCGGTCCCGACTCGACGCCCGCGGACTCCTCCCGGTCTCGACCCCGGAAGCAACGGCTTCCGATCGAGACTGGTTGAGTCGGAGGTTGCGGAAGCGTCCGAGTCAACCAGTACGTTCCGCTGGGCGGAGGGGTGTACGAGGGGGAGGTGGAACCCCGCCCCGGTCCCGACTCGACGCCCGCGGACTCCTCCCGGTCTCGACCCCGGAAGCAACGGCTTCCGATCGAGACTGGTTGAGTCGGAGGTTGCGGAAGCGTCCGAGTCAACCAGTACGTTCCACTGGGCGGAGGGGTGTACGAGGGGGAGGTGGAACCCCAGTCCCGGTCCCAGCCCCGGTCCCGACTCTACGCCTGCGGACTCCTCCCGGTCTCGACCCCGGAAGCAGCGGCTTCCGATCGAGACTGGTTGAGTCGGAGGTTGCGGAAGCGTCCGAGTGAACCCGTACGTTCCGTTTGGCGGAGGGGTGTTGTAACGTGGCAAAACGTTGAGACCTCCTCCTTACCAGCCTGACGAGCATACCCAGACCCAAGCGTGTACCGAGTACCGATTCTGCTACTCAAATTCTTACCGCCCTTGCCTCGCGGAGCCATCTTGGTCACCTGGCACGGTTAGCAGCCGACCGGTGGTCAGCCGCGCTCGCCTGACGGGTGGCAAAGGTGAGAATCACTGATAGCGGAAAAGGTCCTCAGTCCATCTTCGTACCTCGCGATTATCACCTCGTGTGAGAAAGTGAGTGACAAGTTGTGCTATCCCGAGAGAGAGAGAGAGAGAGAGAGAGAGAGAGAGAGAGTGCCCTAAAACATCCCTGAATCTACCCCGGAATTCTTTGGTGTGTTTCGGATTGGTTTTGCCGTGGAA
>OZ001258.1:14054663-14067163 GCA_963924015.1 Macrophya annulata
AGAGATATTATATATATATATATATATATATATATATATATATATATATATATATATATATATATATATATATATATAACGAATATTTGTGATAAAAATAAATATATGATTAACTAATGATGTTTTTCGTTCTAAAAATAGTAATACTACAATTGTTATTTAAAATACCCCTACATTCAATAAAATAATGAAATAACGCAAATATGAATTATTCGATAATACGTATAGTATTTCAGGCATATTAAATTAGTTTTAATCCTTTCTTACGGGGTTCGTTGTGCCTAACCCTTCACTTTAATACAATATTACAATTATTCTAAAATAATTTAGAAAAAAAGCAAAACTTATTGAAACATTTTATTAAAAATGTATGCATGTCTGTCTTCAACGTGGACGATCTGGTAATTATATTCATCTTCTTCGTTATTACTACTCGAATCCAAATTGGCATCATTATTGCCGTTTTGTAATATACATACATTATTTAGAATGCACGCTGCCAATATACAATTTATAATTAAATCGGATCTAAGATTATCAAATCGTATAAGTCGTCTGAATCTTGACCGTAATAAACCAAATGCATGTTCGACTTTTATACGAGTTGACGAATGTCTGAAGTTGAATAATCTCTGCTGTTTTCCTAAAAGGCCATTATCCCCGAAGGGAGGCACTAGCCACGGAAGGCTTGGGTAAGCTGAATCCCCGATAAGAAAATATTCTCCAAAAAATTGTGGGTCCTCCGTAGCTTTTTCATTTATGGGTGATCTTCGTAAAATTCGTGCATCGTGCATAGATCCAGGCTCACCAATGTAAACGTCGGTGAAAATTTTTTGGCTTGTCACAATTCCTTGTAAAACAACACTGTGGTATCGTTTTCGATTTAGGTAATCATCTTGGTGCTCTACTGGTTTGCGAATACGGACATGACATCCGTCAATCGCGCCTATCACTCCGTGAATATTTCTTGATCTGGCAAATCCGCGACTAATTTCTTGTTTTTCATCTTTATTTTCTGGCCATTTGATGTACTCATTAGTTAATGAAACCATGTAGTTTAATGTACAAAACAATACTCGGTGGGCTGAGCTTCGAGCTAGATCAAATCGATCAGCAATTTGACGAAATGTTTCGGTATTCGACAAATACCACAGCGTCAATAAAAAGGCTCGTTCATGCGTTATTGCTGGGTCAAACGGTTCGTTATTATCAAGGAACTCGCTTTGCCTGAATCGATCTGGAAAAATACAGTTTACTATCAAAGACAAAATACATATCTACCTATATAAAGAATCAAATACTAATTTTTCCACCGTATTTTCACGGAAATCAAAACCACAGTTTTTCGCTGTTTTGACCTCACAAATATCAGGTGCGTCTTGCAAATGGGGACGCAAATGTAAAAAATTGTAATACATTGGCTAAACGCGCGATTTCAGGCTTAGTAGGGCGAGGGACAGCGAGGGACAGCGAGGGATAACTATAAATCGAAACAGGTGTTAGCATACAGCGATAATTCAGTGAGAATGACTGACATTTGAGAACTCCGAGAACAACAACCAACTAATTTTACAAACCTATTAAATCATATGCAGATTGTCGTGTCAACCGCATATGGCTTTTAAATTCTATATCGGTGTATAGATATATTATATTTTCAACATAGTTTTCTATGTAATTTCTGCCAAGACGATTTGGCTCGTCATCTTCAGATGATACCTCCGAATCGTCAGAAGCGAACAAACCAGGATTTGCATCTGGAATCGGAACATCAATAACCCATTCCTATTAAAAAATGGAACTTATGAATTTTATATCACAGTAACTAATATCGCTTACAATATTATGTTTTAGTATGTACAGACCTCTATTATTTCTCCAACTACCCCTCCCAATACATTCTGAATTTCAGAACAAATTCACTTGCTGTATTTGAATTTTTTTCACTATATGAGTTATCATGAAGAAAGCTGGAGTGCATTTTAAAACAAGCGCAAAACACCTACATGTGTACGAGTCGCTAAATAAAATGCAATGCATTTCAAAGCAAGCGGCAAACTACAGCACGTGCACGAGTCGCCGAATAAGATGTGTTAGGCGCATGCGCGTTTTTTTCCAGCGATTCGTCGAGTCCGTCGAACACGGCTTTTAACCATATATGTAATACTCCTATATTGCTAATTCCTATAAGTGGAGGGGTAGAGAACTAAGTGAAATAGAATATATCTCTAACTCACTTCTACTCCATGTTCTGCGATAGTAATGTTCTACGCAAGTGCCAGATGTTGATTTGCGCAGAAAGTTCTGATGTCATGGAGATAGAAAGAGACACCATTATCGTCGGCACCGTAGCAAAGTAGCCATATTTCAGACCCTTTTAGCAATATAGGAGTATTACATATAAGCTTTTAACTGTCAGCTTGACAGATCCATGCGTTGCGCAGTAGTCTAAAACAGTTTGACAGATCCGCGTGCGCATGCGCAATGGTCTGGAGCGATAGAATTGAGCTGAAAAGGCAGAAAATCTGAAAACGTGAAACGAGCCACTCTAAAATTACAAATTATCATG
This sequence comes from Macrophya annulata, assembly GCA_963924015.1. Classification (NCBI taxonomy): domain Eukaryota; kingdom Metazoa; phylum Arthropoda; class Insecta; order Hymenoptera; family Tenthredinidae; genus Macrophya; species Macrophya annulata. Next base: position 14,057,233 of record OZ001258.1, read on the forward strand.
TTTTAGCTATACGTGCATAGATTCTATTGATGTTAGGCTTCAATGAAAGCTTTTTCTACTCTCATCCTCACAAACAACTCGTAGATCCCCATAATGCCATTAAATACGGTAGAATCGGGAAAACCTTATGCCGCTACTCCGCGGAAGGTTGCCGCAGCTGTATATAGACCCGGTAGAGTCGCTACGTACAAAAGAAAAAAATGTTTCTAATGTACGTGGCGCGAGACTCCACAGAGTCTCTTGATATGGGTCATTCAACCAAATAAAATCATTTTTACCGATTTTTTTCAAACCTTGTGAACATCTTCTGTACATTATAGAAAAAATTTCCTGAAAGTTTGGGCCCTTATTATGCAGCCATTTTGAAATTATGACTTTTTGAATTTTTGAATAAAATTTCTTTTCAACACTTTCATTATTTTTTTTTGACGCAGAAAACTTTTTTATGAAAATTGGAAAATGTTTGTGAATGTGAATTTATTTTTTGTAATACGCTACAGAAGACCCTTTAAAATCCAATTAAAGTGGAAAATTCCATTTTTCTCACAGTGCGCTGTGTGTTACATCAATTTTGATATTTTTTTTCGAAAGCTGAGAGTTTTTCCCACAAAATATGTCATTTTCATGATGTGCGTATTTTTTGTTTGATCACAATTGAATGAATCGTCAACTCTTTACAATTAAAAAACTTTTATTCCTGAACTTTTTTCGGATGTTGATACAGTTTTGATGTAAGCATATTCTATGTCATCATCCATAGGCAACAGTGTGCAAAGTTTGTGTGCCCTTCACCGTTCTTGACTGAGAATATCGTGCATCTAATACATCTTTTTTGTTCAAATAATCTTCATTCGTAATAAAAGTAAAATTAACGCCTGTGAAATTCTTAGTAGCCCAGGTGTACAAGTCTTGCGGTGTGCGTATGAGTTTTCTAGTATCCATTTGTATGGAAGCTCTAGCAGCAAGTCGTTTTACTGAACCTGCAAGCCCATCGGAGTGGTAGCAAAAAAATGCCATTCAGCATTGATTTTGAAATCAGTATTATGATAACATAAACTAGTAATTTTACTACAGCGTTGATTTTAAAATTAGTATTATGATAAAATAAATTAATAAATTTACTGATTCATGTTATCATAATACTGATTTGAGAATCAATGTTGAATGGCATTTTTTTGCTGCCGCCCATGGCAAAGGACCATGCGTTAGGTTTGCAGGCTCAGTAAAACTACTTGCCGCTAGGGTTTAAATATGTCCTGGTTAGGAGCAAGTAAAATATGTATTAAAAATCAGTAAAATGAAGAAAGCTATATCTCACAAAAAAGCTGTTATATACTTGGTATGATTGTGTATCATTGATCGTGATGTATCTGATACCTACTCGTTATTTCCCAAACCCTTCCAGCGATATGCACGCTATGTTCCGGTTCTGTAAAACCACGCTTCTGCTCTGTGGCTAGCACGAAGCCATGTTATGTGATTGTTACAGAACTACCAAACGATATGTGGCGGACATTTTAGAGTGCCTGGACTATGACATACACGTTTCACATGACATGCCTGCGTGATACTCACAGAACCAGGCGTAACATAATTCTTACGGATTTGTAGCTAATCTGTGTTACCTGGGTTCCTTCATCATCGAAACAAATGTTAAGTCTATCGCATTTTTCAACCAATTTTTGTTTCCATTATTATGAATCCGAAATGCCCCATTTAGTTCAAAATGAAATAAACTCAGTTGATTGAATCCCATTGTGTCTAATCCTTAGATGAAGAAAGACAAAACCACAACAACAGAATTGCTCATGTCGTCATGTTTTTCTCATATTGGGGCACAGAGCATCAGCAGCGCCCCGTTGTTTCAAATGCAAAAACGAATAAGCCGAGCTGAAACGAACTCAGTCTGCCAACAACATCCGACCAGTTCAGTCGACAACTGGAGGTGGTCTTGAGTAGCAATTGTGTAGTAGTTGCATCCCTATCACATTGATATCCTCATACGTTTCGAATCATTCTACTCATATTCTTGCTGACTCATTCAAGTATCAGTAATCATTCACACATTAGGCATGTTGCCACCACAGTTGGCACATGCATAGCATCATTTACACATTAGGCATGTTGCCACCACAGTTGGCACATGCATAGCATCATTTACACATTAGGCATGTTGCCACCACAGTTGGAACATGCATAGCATCATTCACACATTAGGCATGTTGCCACCACAGTTGGCACATGCATAGCATCATTCATACATTAGGCATGTTGCCACCACAGTTGGCACATGCATAGCATCATTCATACATTAGACATGTTGCCACCACATAAAGCATGCCGCCACAAGGATAGGCACACACAAGCAAAGGGGATATTTAATCTGTTTCCCGCCTTCTTTCTTTTATCAGAATTCTACGCATCAACAAATAAGACTTACGTTGTAAAATAACGTGCCACTTTTTGTATAAAAGTAGATGTTTCAGTCCGTTTTTTATCTCAAAAAATTGATTTGCATCAAATAAACTCTGTTATTCCCTTTTCCACTTTTTCCTTATCATCATTATCATTATCATTATTATTATTCTGATTATTATTATTATTATTATTATTCAACTCAATCAATCACTCTGTGCGTACTGCATTTCCCCTACCATAAAAAAAAAAATTATTATTATTATAATATGTCGCATCACTGTAGAATTTGAAGATGCCGCTTGAAAAAGCTAAGCAATCGGATCGAGCGTTGTGCTGATGAAATAGAAGAATATAAAAAAAGATCGAAAAACGGGTTGATCTCGTGGATACGAGAAAAATAATGACCTGACCCTCGTCTTTTAACTGGAACTTTCCATGTTGTGGATGTATCGAATATTCAATAAATAATTTCTGCTTCATAAATCTGTTCATTCTCACGATGAACCGAGTAGCGAACCAGCTTATTTCATTATCTGACATCAGAAGTGGGATGAGAACATTAAAAACGATTGCGACGGAAAAAAATGGAAAATAACAGTGAATAAAGTAAGAGTGAAGTGGCGATGAATGCTGAAAAAGATATAGATAAAGCTGACCCTAGAGAACATGTAAAATCTCGTTCTAGAAAAAGAGTCCGATCTCCGGTGACATCTTCTTCATCTTCATCAGAACATGAATCTCATGAATCTCATGAATCGAGACAAGGAGAAAAGAGACGGAAGAAACGAAACTCGAAATTGAAGGAAGAGAATTTACGGGTAATGGCTGTACTCACTCGACGAGAACGAGTTCCGATGGATTTGGTTGAATTTGATCCGAAACATACCGACGCTACTGGCTGGGCAAAGATGGTTGACGAATGGATTCGACGTCATCAACCGAACAATTGGGAAGTCGTCCAGTACTTAGCTAAATCCCTCATCAAAGAGGCAGCTCTATAGTTTACTGGAATGAATCCTTCTGGAAAAAGTTGGGTCGAAATTCGTGCCAAATTTCTCAGTACATTCGCGAAGAATAAGAACACTGCTCTAGAACTTCAAACGATTTGGGCAGAGGACACTGAGTTTACCCAGAAAAACTTCTTGAAGAGAGGAAAAAAAATCAAAGCGTGGCTCAAAGACAGAAAAACAGACGAGACCGCCGCTCAGCTTGCTGGGTTATCTTTTTTGGCACAAAATCGATTTGTGCGAAATATCTTTGTTCGTGAATCACTTAAGAGCTTGCAAGAAGCAGTAGCTTTCTTTGATGGACGAACGACCGATCCTTCGCAGCCCCTGGTCCACACACCAAGACTTCGACGCCGCGAGATGGAAGGTCGCACCGTTCGGAAATCGAATGTTTCAATTGCGGAAAGAAAGGACATCGTAAGGCTGACTGTCGATCAGCCCCACGGCCACGAGACAATAAGGAATCGAACAGCAGAGGATCAGACTATAAGAAGCCTGTGACTTGCTACAGTTGTAATCAGCAGGGACACATTGCTCCAAATTGTCCTAAAAAGAATCAAAAGGTAGCGAGGCTCTGCAAAATAACCTCCGTTGAAAACACTTTGAAGCTAGCTGACGGTAAGCTATTGAAATTTATTTTTGATTTCGGATCAGACTGTTCTCTTGACGTAGAGAATTTGATAGAAAGGCTCCCCGGTGAAAGACGACCGATATCTACGCGGTTAAGAGGCATTGGGAACGGATTTGTAGATTGCTGTGAACAAATGTCTGTGTTGGCCGAGCTAAATGGCATTAATTTTGCGATTAATTTGTACGTGGTTCCGGACGGAAGTTTGTCCGCGGATTTAATTCTTGAAAAAGAATTGCTGGCAGATGGTGTATCAGTCACATTGGACGGAAAAATGGTTGAATTTGAAAGAGAAGATAAATTTGTTAGCTCGTGTAGTTTGCAAATTGACATCAACAGAATTAATTGTGATTCAGTGGAATTCCGAGAGCTACTTGAGAAAATTCGAGTAACTTCTGGTAGCCTTGAAATTAAATTGAAAGATGAAAATAAACTTGTACAAAGAAGACCCTATAAGCTTGGTCTAGTGGAGCGAGAAAGCGTAAGAGGTCTAATTGACAAAATGCTTAAGGCAGGAATAGTTAGAGAAAGCAAAAGCCCTTTTTCTAGTCTGATCATCTTGGTCAAGAAAAAGGATGGATCCGATAGACTATGTGTGGATTTTAGGGAATTGAATGCAAACACAGTAACAGATCGTTATCCATTGCTCTTGATACAGGACCAATTAAATCGTTTGTCTGGGGCACGTTATTTTTCATCTCTGGATATAGTAACTGGGTTACATCAGATTCGAGTTGAGGAGAACTCCATCGATAAGCTCGCGTACATAACACCTGACGGACATTAAGAGTATTTAACACTGCCATTTGGATTGACAAATGCGCCATCCGTGTATCAGAGAGCGATTAATAACGCTTTAGGAAAATTGAGATATTCTTTCGCAATTGTTTATTTGGACGATGTCCTTATACCGGGCAAGACTAACAAGGGGACAGTACGGCAGTCGGATTTTTGTAATTTTTCGTACTCATGGTACGTGAAGTTCAGAGCTCCAATATTAATATCCCAAAGCAGTTCGACGCCATATTCAGAAATTTTCGAGAAAATCGACTTTGAAGTTTTCAAGCGCACTCTTATGCCACAAAGATGCAACGACATTCGAATTGGGCTCGTGGCGTACCCGGTAGCGCTCAAGTCTAGTAATCGCGGGGTCGCTGGTTCGAGTCTCACTTCGAAATTTTTTGTTTTTTTATTTTTTTTTTAATTCGCATATCTCCGTCATTTAAATATCCCGATAAATTTTTGTTGTATATAATCACATATTATTATATATAATTAATATAATATGTCTATATATGTTTATATATGGACAAAATCCATATATAGTTATTTATGTACAAGATTCATTATAGTTATACATAATTATATATTTTCTCATATATGATCATATATTATTCATATATAACAATAGGTGATTATTTATAAAAAAATAAATAAATAATCCCGGGATAAAAATCATAAAATCTATGCTAATTCACATATATGTAATTATAATTGTCAATGATAAATGGAAGTCTTATTTTTGATTATCTCTTGCTTGAAATTGCAAATAGGCGACGTAAAAATATCCAGTAATAATATTTACATAAACTCCCTTGTAGATTAATAGGAATATAAATAGAAGAATAAATGTTGAAATATGTGAATATAACGCTTGCTCTGGCAACCGTCGATATTGTGAATAACAGTTCTGCGTACATCGTTTGCCTTCTCCGGTCTTCAATAACATGATCAGATATGCGTGGTTTGCTTCGAAACTTTGCGATCAAAGAGAAATCTTCATGAACGTAAATGAAGTTTGTTTTCCGATCGATGTATTGAAAAAAAATTGCGAATGTAACAATGCAGCGTTTGTACGGTGTGCAAGATGCCGTGAAAATTACTGTTTTCCTTGTTTTTACGATGGTTATCACTCTGGCTCGTGTAACATTACACCCGATGTATAAAACAAACGAATACAGACCGAATAATAAAGTATTCAATTCCTTACCCGACGTTTTTCATTTTCATCCCAAAAATGTTGTTGGTTATAAATATTGATACTTGAAAATGTATGTTTATAATCAAGAGATAATTAAAAATATGACTTGCGTTTTTTCATTTAAAAAAAATGAAAAAAAAAAAAAAAAATTTCGAGGTGAGACTCGAACCAGCGACCCCGCGATTACTGGACTCGAGCGCTACCGGGTACGCCACGAGCCCGGTTCGAATATCGTTGCATCTTTGTGGGATAAGAGTGCGCCCGAAAACTTCAAAGTCAATTTTCTAGAAAATTTCTGAATATGGCGTCGAACTGCTTTGGGATATTAATATTCGAGCTCTGAACTTCGCGTACCATGAGTACGAAAAATTACAAAAATCCGACTGCCGTACTGTCCCCTTGTAAGCAAGAGTCTTTGGATAGATTTAAAATTGTTTTGGCAAAATTAGTTGAGAACGGATTTACTTTTAATTTAAATAAATGCAAATTTTTTAGCAACTAAAATTGATTATTTGGGATACACTGTATTCAATGGTGAGTTGAGGCCTAACCTTCGGAAAATCGAAGCCCTGGTGCAATCACCTATCCCTTGTATGCAGACTCAAGTTAGGCAATTACTAGGTTTAGCGTCTTACTTTCGGAGGTTTATTCCGAAATTTTCTCAGATAGCAGCTCCTCTTTATAAACTTACCGAGGGCAGTAGCAAAATGATTAAATGGACAGACTAACACACTAATGCTAGGGCTGAACTCATCAAATATTCAACTTCAGAACCGCTCTTGCGTATTTTCAACCCTGAGCTTCCAATCGAACTACATACAGACGCTAGTGCACTCGGGTATGGTGCTGTGTTGCGACAACGTGTAGATAAAGAGAAACATCCGATCGCGTATTAGAGAGAACGAAGGATAGATGCGGAAACTCGCTATCATTCATATGAACTGGAAACACTTGCTGTTGTTGACGCGATAAAATATTTTAGACAATATTTAGTCGGTCGGAAATTTTTAGTGGTGACGGACTGTAACTCGCTAAAGGCTGTAAGCCTCAAGAAATACTTGACGCCAAGAGTTTATCGTTGGTGGGCATTCTTACAAATTTTCGATTTTGAAATAGAATATCGTGCGGGTGAAAGAATGAAACTCGCGAAACCCTATACCGGATAAGACAGTAATGAAAATAGTCAAGAACGACGAGAATGAGATAGTTGAACTGGCCGATGACTAGTTAATCGTAGTTCAACAGAGAGATGATGAAATTAAATCTTTATACCGCGAAGTACTAGACGGATCGGAGACAACAAAAACTTACAGTATAAAAGACAAAATTTTGATGAGAACGATAGAAAGGAAATCCAAACAAATTTCACTCTACCTGTAGTACCTAGACGGATGGTATGGTCTCTTATCCATCACGTTCATGAAAATATCTGTCATTTGGGCTGGGAAAAAACTTTAGATACATTGCATGAACTTTATTGGTTCCCTTACATGTCAAAGCAGGTCAAGAAATTTGTAGGAAATTGTATATTGTGTAAAACTTATAAATCTGTATTGAGACCAATGCAAGCACAGCTGCATCCGATAGAGAAAGACAATGTACCGTGGTATACTATTCATATAGATATTTCGGGAGAATTATCAGGTCCGTCCGACAAAAAAAGAATACGTCTTTGTAGTTATAGATGGATTCACCAAATTTGTTACATTAAATTGGATAATTCAAAAGAGCTAATGGTCAGGCTGAAAGAGTTATGTCAACAATGAGAAATGTGCTCTCCATAAGTAAAGCTCAAGGAAAGCAGTGGCAGAATGAGTTAGGCAGAGTGCAGTTGGCAATTAATTCTACGGTTCAGAAAACGATAGGGAAAAGTCCGGCCGAGGTCTTATTTGGTACCAAAATAAATTCGATTGAGATTGAACAAGTCAAGCATAGTTGCGTTGAAACTGATAGAGTTGGTTTGAGTGAGCTCAGGACAAAAGCTTCGGATAGCATAGCAGCACAAGCTATGAAACAAAAAGATAGATTTGACAAAAAGAACAAGCCAGTGAAGCCATTTTATATTGGAGATTTTGTGATGGTCAGGAATAATGACAGAATCAAAATAAAGTTGGACGCAAAATATCGTGGTCCAGTAGAAGTCGTTGCGGTGTGACCTAACGATAGATATTTGGTTAAGAAATTAGGCTCTGGATTCAGAGGCCGTAACAGCGTAAAAGTATTTCATGGCAAACTCATCGCAACTCCAGAAGATGAGACAAGTCAGGGATAATTGTGTTGCAGATACAGAAAGAAGAGAATTGCGCAGCGATTGATGTGTTAAGTGTGAGTTTTCTAAATTATGGTGGTTTGATAGTTTTTCGTCATGAGTGCAAACATGAGGTTTTACTGACAAATTGTGCTCACGTAGGTTGTAACAATAAGTTGTTGAACAGACGCAGTCTGATTCTATTAGTTTCCGAATTCTGTTGAGAGTTCGCAGAGAATATATGGTTCTGGTCGAGCCGGATTTATGTGTAGAAATCCGAAAAGAGTATAAAGTGACTCTGTTAATTGGTTAAGCCGGATTTACGTACAGAAATTCGAAGAGAGTATGGGACTCTGTTGGTAATTGTTGTTTCAATTGAAGAGTGCGACTTTGGCTTTCGACGCCCGCTGGACTTGATCACCCAGAATCCTCGAACCCAAAGCCTACATGTAACTTGAGAATGATCCAACATGTTGCAATGGTTAGAAAATGTATGGATGTAACGTAAGACATGCCTACAAAGCTATTGGGAGTGTAACACCATAGTTAGAACTTGTCAGAATGCGTAAGGCATGTCTGCAGAGCTATTGCAGGTGATGGTCAATAGTTAGTACTTGTAAGAATGCGTAAGGCATGTCTGCAGAGCTATTGGTGCCTTGAAGGTGATCAATGGTTAGAAATTGCGAGGATGCATGAGGCATGCCCGTTACAATATTTGAAAAACGTCAAATTTGCAGTGTGACTCCGAGATACACTGCAAGGTTCTGAGAAGTAAAATAGAACGATACACATGATTGCACACATGAAACAACAGGAGACTTGTTTTGTAAGATGTTGCTGTTGCAGATTTGTAGAGTCAGGAAAGCCGGACGGAAAACTAATGCTTGTTCGTTCGATACCTGTTTTATTGCCTTAGAAGTAAATTAAAGGAATGGATACTTGGCACTCGAGACGCGCGCTAGTCAGTATGGCCGTATCGCGTCACTGTAGAATTTGAAGATGTCGTTTGAAAAAAGATCAAAAAACGGGTTGTTCTCGTGGATACGAGAATAATTATAACTTGACCCTCGTCTTTTAACTAGAACTTTCCATGTCGCGGATGTATCGAATATTCAATAAATAATTTCTGATTAATAAATCTGTTCATTCTTACAATAAACCGAGTAACGAACCAACTTATTTTATTATTATATTTATTACATATTATAACTTATTTTATTATTTATATTTATCTGACAAATATGATATAGTATAAAATAATATAATATATTATAAAATAGTATAATATAATAAAAATATAATATGATCATAAAACAATTATTAATAATAATGATAGTATTAATAATAATAATAACAACTTTTATGATGCAGCGTGGTGTTCAAACAATTGTATCTTGCTACATAGACGATCTTTGATGATAAGACGGTTCTACCCTTGCAAGTAAGAAAACTCAATAAATTATCAGTTGTTCTTCACATTATTTATAATTTTAATAGCTTCACTACATGATATTGACATTTTTCTGAACACTTTATGCCGTTTTATGCGTTATGGAATGTTTTCCGTGTTTTCCAAGTTTTACCAAGCTATAGCTCTTGAACTATAAATTTCACGAAAAAACATTTGAAATGAAATTTATGAAAAATCT
>OZ001258.1:14072163-14087163 GCA_963924015.1 Macrophya annulata
TTGTTGGTTTAAAAGAAATTATCATAGTAACCTTGAAGAATCCGATTAGAATAAAGTTAATTAGCAAGATTCATCAATATTAATTTGTAAAAAAGTTGCAACAACTAATGAATGAATTATGGCCGGTTTCACCAACGACGAATGAATTTGATTCGTAAAATATCTTGAATCGTCGAATAAGAGTCGAAAATTTAATGTTAAATAGTTTTTTGTTTTTAGTGAATAGAATTTAATATGCGAATAAAAGTTATTCGTCGTTGTTGAAATCGGCCATAATTCATTAATTAACTGTTGCAACTTTTTCACAAATCAATGTTGATGAATCTTGCATATTAACTTTATTTCGATCAGGTTCTTCAATTTCACTCTGACAATTTTCTTTAACCTATCAATCAGACAGTTTAGTCGTCGATTTAGCCATCTAACGGATTTCTCACCGTACCACACACATGGATACAACACATCCATACATACACGTTCATGATTATGTGTCCATGCGTGTAGTACGGTGAGAAATCCGATAGATGGCTAGATCGACTTTTATTTCCTCTTAATGACAAATATTGTGCACCTTTGGCAATCTTCGGAAATTTTGACTGTTGGGTTGCCTGCACCCTGTGATTCCCTTTCCTATAACCTCACGGTATATATATATATATATATATATATATATATATATATATATATATATATATATATATATATATATATATATATATATATATATATATATATATATATATATATATATATATATATATATATATATATATATATATATATATATATATATATATATATATATATATATATATATATATATATATATATATATATATATATATATATATATATATATATATATATATATATATATATATATATATATATATATATATATATATATATATATATATATATATATATATATATATATATATATATATATATATATATATATATATATATATATATATATATATATATATATATATATATATATATATATATATATATATATATATATATATATATATATATATATATATATATATATATATATATATATATATATATATATATATATATATATATATATATATATATATATATATATATATATATATATATATATATATATATATATATATATATATATATATATATATATATATATATATATATATATATATATATATATATATATATATATATATATATATATATATATATATATATATATATATATATATATATATATATATATATATATATATATATATATATATGTATATATATTTATATATATATATATACATATGTATATATGTATATATATATGTATATACATTTATATATATGTATATACATATATACATATATGTATATACATATATACATATATATATACATATATACATATATATATATATATATATATATATATATATATATATATATATATATATATATATATATATATATATATATATATATATATATATATATATATATATATATATATATATATATATATATATATGTATATATATTTATATATATATAGATACATATGTATATATGTATATATATATGTATATACATTTATATATATGTATATACATATATACATATATATATACATATATACATATATATATATATATATATATATATATATATATATATATATATATATATATATATATATATATATATATATATATATATATATATATATATATATATATATATATATATATATATATATATATATATTATATGTATGTATGTATGTATATGTATATGTATATGTATATGTATATATATGTATATATATGTATATACAGGGTGGGTCACTTCAAGTGTCGAGAATGGGAGGGACTCAATTGACACGAGGCCCCACCTCTTCAGCCAATCAATAACTAGAAGAACTTGGTTGATTGAGATTCTTATGGAGACACAAGATACAATGTCTTGGTGCAGGAGAAAAATATCAACAACGACTCGATCAGCCTATTAGATATTTACTCATTGCGACGCTCACTCAAATGATTCAAATTGTTGGCTTTCTCTATCAATGCAAAATAAACCTGAAGCGTAATGGTATAGAGCGGGGGGGATAACTTTGATTACCTGTGGCACAACTAATACGGCTTGTCACACTCGTATTTCAATAGCTGATCCGTGGGCTCACTATTATCTACTAAGATTTTAAAAATTCCCCATCATGAATTTTACAACACACGAGTACGTCTACATGCTCCTGCTTTATGGTAAGTGCAGAAGTAACGCAACTCTTGCTGCAACAACTTTCCGGATTAAATATCCGGACAGGTAGGTTGTAGCTTAATTCTGCCTCCACTATAGGTAATCACGTGAATGATGATGTGTATTCATGTATCAGAAGGCCAACAATTTAAATCGCTTCTATGAGCGTCAAAATAAATAAATACCTAATAGCCTGGTTGAGTAGTTGTTGATTTTTCTTTTCTACACAAAGCAATTGTATCTTGTGTTCACGTAAGAATTTCGGCTGACTAAATTCTTCTAGTTGTTGATTGGCCGAAGGGGCGGAGCCTCGTGCCAATTGAGTCCCTCCCATTCTCGACACTTGAAGTGACCCACCCTGTATATGTACATGTATATGTATATGTATATGTATATGTATATGTATATGTATATGTATATGTATATGTATATGTATATGTATGTGTATATGTATGTGTATATGTATGTGTATATGTATGTGTATATGTATTGTATGTGTATATATGTGTATATATGGGTGATTCAGAGCAACCGGGTCATATTTTGAGAGTGGGTTTGTCGTAAAAATCTAAACCAAAAAGTCCTCTACCAGAAATTCGTGCGTCTAGAAGTGACCGAGTTATCCCGGATTTAAGTGGACCTATCACAGGGCGTTAGACAGGGCCGCTAACGAATGTATTTATTAAACAAATTAATTTTTTTTTTTCTTGCTGGGCTATTTATTCTCAGATTTAGTTAATATTCGAAGGTCTGAGTGGTCTTCGTTGTCCATGTCCTGACCTCCGTAGTTTCCGTCATCCAGGTCCTTACCTCCGTAGTTTTCGTCGTCCAGGTCCTCGCCTCCGTAGTCTTCGTCGTCCAGGTCCTTATCTCCGTAGTTTTCGTCGTCCAGGTCCTTACCTCCGTAGTTTCCGTCATCCAGGTCCTTACCTCCGTAGTTTTCGTTGTCCAGGTCCTTGCCTCCTTAGTTTTGGTCGTCCAGGTCCTTACCTCCGTAGTTTCCGTCGTCCAGGTCTTCGCCTCCGTATTTCTCGTCATCCAGGCCCTTACCGCCATAGTTTCCACCGTCCAGGTCTTTGCTTCCGTAGTCTTCGTCGTCCAGGTCCTTACCTCCGTAGTTTTCGTCATCCAGGTCCTTACCTCCGTAGTTCTTGTCATCCAGGTCCTTACCTCTGTAGTTCTCGTCGTCGTCGTAAAGACCTGGATGACGAAAACTACGGAGGCGAGGACCTGGACGACGAAACCTACGGAGGTAAAGACCTGGATGACGAAAACTACGGGGGCGAGGACCTGGACGACGAAACCTACGGAGGTAAGGACCTGGATGCGGACAAAACCTACGGAGGTAAGTACCTGGATGACGAAAACTACGGAGGCGAGGACCTGGACGACGAACCTACGGAGGTAAAGACCTGGATGACGAAAACTACGGAGGCGAGGACCTGGACGACGAAACCTACGGAGGTAAGGACCTGGATGACGAAAACTACGGAGGTCAGGACATGGACAACGAAGACCACTCAGACTTTCGAATATTAACTAAATCTGAGAATAAATAGCCCAGCAAGAAAAAAAAAAAATTAATTTGTTTAATTATTACATTCGTTAGCGGCCCTGTCTAACGCCCTGTGATAGGTCCACTTAAGTCCGGGATAACTCGGTCACTGTTAGACGCACGAATTTTTAGTAGAGGACTTTTTGGTTTAGATTTTTACGACGAACCCACTCTCAAAATATGACCCGGTTGCTCTGAATCACCCTGTATATATATATACAGGGTGGGTCACTTCAAGTGTCGAGAATGGGAGGGACTCAATTGGCACGAGGCTCCGCCCCTTCGGCCAATCAACAACTAGAAGAATTTAGTCAGCCGAAATTCTTACGTGAACACAAGATACAATTGCTTTGTGTAGGAAAGAAAAATCAACAACTACTCAACCAGACTATTAGGTATTTATTTATTTTGACGCTCATAGAAGCGATTTAAATTGTTGGCCTTCTGATACATGAATACACATCATCATTCACGTGATTACCTATAGTGGAGACAGAATTAAGCTACAACCTACCTGTCCGGATATTTAATCCGAAAAGTTGTTGCAGCAAGAGTTGCGTTACTTCTGCACTTACCATAAAGCAGGAGCATGTAGACGTACTCGTGTGTTGTAAAATTCATGACGGGGAATTTTTAAAATCTTAGTAGATAATAGTGAGCCCACGGATCAGCTATTGAAATACGAGTGTGACAAGCCGTATTAGTTGTGCCACAGGTAATCAAAGTTATCCCCCCCGCTCGATACCATTACGCTTCAGGTTTATTTTGCATTGATAGAGAAAGCCAACAATTTGAATCATTTGAGTGAGCGTCGCAATGAGTAAATATCTAATAGGCTGATCGAGTCGTTGTTGATATTTTTCTCCTGCACCAAGACATTGTATCTTGTGTCTTCATAAGAATCTCAATCAACCAAGTTCTTCTAGTTATTGATTGGCTGAAGAGGTGGGGCCTCGTGTCAATTGAGTCACTCCCATTCTCGACACTTGAAGTGACCCACCCTGTATATATATATATATATATATATATATATATATATATATATATATATATATATATATATATATATATATATATATATATATATATATATATATATATATATATATATATATATATATATATATATATATATATATATATATATATATATATATATATATATATATATATATATATATACAGGGTGTCTTTCAATTAGTCATACAAACCTATATAGGGCGATTCCTTGTGTGAAATAAAAATGATTTTTTCTCTGCTAAATTTTTGTCAGGGTAATAGTCTTCCAGCAATAGCAACAAATAATTAGCCAATCAACAGTCAGTTTTAGCGTGAAAGAAGGTTTCGAATTCAAAATTCACCCCGCTCACCCGCGCACCGAAGCCGGCAGAGACAGCCTACAATCACAAGCGAAGCGGTTGCAAAAAAAAAAAAAAGAAAACGCGATCGCTTAGCTAGTAATTGTAGTGGGGCTCTCGTGCGCGGGTGAGCGGGGTGAATTTTGAACTCGGAATAATCTTATACGCTAAAACCGACTTCTGATTGGCTAGTTGCTTGTTGCTATTGCTAGAAAACTATTGCCCTGACAAAGATTTGGCAGAGGAAAAATCGTTTTCGTTTTAAATAAGGAATCGCCCTATATAGGTTTGTATGACTGATTGAAAGACACCCTGTATATATATATATATATATATATATATATATAAATATATATACATATATATATATATATATATATATATATATATATATATATATATATATATATATATATATATATATATATATATTGTGACGTTGCATTTTGCAATTCGTCACGGAATGCGCGATTTTTGGTAAAGTGGCGAAGGCAGGCAGCTCTTGGAGGTAGCGACAGATCATGGGTCAGCGAAATTCATTCATTAGGTTCATTAATGCTTTTTCTTTTGTCTTATTTTGTAACACGGAATGGTGGAGATTGGCACCAGGACGTCGAGGGAAACCAGACGCCTGTGAGGATAAATATCTTTTATTAATTTTTTGGATGACTTCCGATACACCTTCCGCCAACCTGGTCATGGAGGCTCGGGTAACGGTCGAATAAGGACAACTCCAGGAGCTAGTTTCTCCCGTTCCCGCCAACTCACCAGCCATGGAGCTGCACCACCTCTCGTCAACTAATTCTACGTGTCTCGCCGAACGCTGGAAAACGTCGGGTGAATTGAGTAGCCCGACGAAAGCTCTCGCCGACGAAGACTTGTCGACCTGGAGGTCGAACTAGACGCCACGATCGACTTTCTCGCCATCGAAACACTACCGCGGTTATTCCAGAACGATCCCGGTAGAAGAACCGCTACCGTGTGATGCAGGCCTGACGGTAAGCCTTCCACACCAACCATGGGGGAACTTGGATGCAGTTCCGGAATGGAGCATCAGTTTCCGCCAGATCCTCTGACTGGTCAGTTTTCTTTATGGAAACGCAGTCAGGGAGCGCTTCGACACACGATGTTCGCGGGGAGTCCAACTACAAAAGTGAAGGCTGCACGAGGATGTTATCGGACAGAATATTGGAGTATCTGATGATTTTTGTATTCGAATATTACCGCCGTACCGTCACATTAGTTGGAGTCCGCGACGGCCAATCAAAACTGGCCGAAGGGCCAGAACGAGCTACGACGACCAACCAATCAGAGCCGGCCGTTTAAGCAACGATTTAGGGCCACGCTAGGCCCTAACGTCGGGGATTCCCAAGCCTATATAATGGGGTGCGATACTACAATCGGTCTACTTCTACGCTCGTCTGTCTTCGTATCGCCAATATCGTCAAGTACCGCCTATGTTCCGCCATTCCGCCTGTCTCGCCAAGTAGTTTATTTAAAAACGTGTTAATATTCTTTATTATTTTATATTTGGTTCAGTATAGTTCCGTATTTAATATTTAACTTCTGTTTATCTGGTGATTTTTCTGATATCGTCTCTAAGGTAAGACCTTCTATCTTGTAAAACCACGAGTCTCGCTGGAATTCCGTTTATCTTTTAGTATCTTTTAGTATATTTTGTATTTGGTGTATTTGGTATATTTGGTATATTTGATATATTGTTGTGACGTAGGTCACCTGTATTTTTGGCACGTTAAGTCATGAGACTTCGTCCCGTCAATTTTTAGTTTATTGTTGGTTATTAAAAATGGATTCCCGAGATGACTGGTGATTATCGATTTATTTGTGGTATATTATTTGGTTATTTGATAGTCTTCCTTAGAGTCAATTATTCCTTAGAGTCATTTATTTTTGAGCATGTGATTTATATTCCTTTTCAGTAGATATTGTTCTGATATATTTTATACCCGATCTGTCGCAAAAACCTTCCGAGAGTTAGAGCGTAGGAGTCAGCATTTGTTATTTAGTTTTTATTTTATTGTTTATTTGCTAAGCATTTTCTATTCTCTTATTCCTCTTGTTTTGGGGAGATCAGTCGCGTCAATTTATTAGTCTATTTTCTAAATGATATTCTCTGTATTGTATTGAGTTGATTGCACTAATACTAATTCTATTTCTCATCTGGTTTATTTCTTATATGATTTTTAATATATTAGGTGATTTTCCGTCTGAATATTATCTGGCTCTTTTGGTATTTTATTTCTTACTTATTTGCTATTGTATCGCTTCTTCTGATCTATTATTTTGTTAATTGAGAGAAAACTTACGCATTGTTACTGATATCTTAAATGCTTGTTCCGCCAAAAATTAATAAAACGGTCTAGCATATGTTAAGTATTATATTCTGCCTTTTTATTCGGTGAACCTAGCCACTCTACCATTTATTATATTGTATTCTGAGCTATTCGGTCGTTTCCGCCGTAATCTCTAATTTCTTCAGTTATTTATGTGTTTTAAGTGACGTGAAAACGTCTGGCGCCCAACAAACTATACTCTTTTTGAGGATATTTATTTTTGATAATTTAGAGTAAAACGCCGAAGACGCGTGTGTTGCTAAATCCCTCTCAAATTTAGTACACCCGTTGCAATATATATATATATATATATATATATATATATATATATATATATATATATATATATATATATATATATATATATATATATATATATATATATATATATATATATATATATATATATATATATATATATATATATATATATATATATATATATATATTGTAACGTGGCAAAACGTTATGACCTCCTCCTAACCAGCCTTACGAGCGTACGCACCCCGGGAGAGTCTCGAGTGCCGATTCCGCTACTCGAATTCTTGCCGCCTCCGCCCGGGCAGCCATCTTGGCTACCTGGTGCGAATAGCCGCTGACCGGTAGTCGGCAGCGCTCGCAGGACGGGTGGCACAGGTAGGAACTGGAGATAGCGGAAAAAGAATCCCATTCCATTTTTGTACTGCTACCAGTGAGCCTCGTGCGGAGTGAGAGTTTTGTTGAGAGAGAGAGAGAGTTTTCGTGTTGGTTAAACCTTTGAATATTGTGACCCGTGCGACTTCCCCTTGGACATTCTTTGGAGTTTTGACGACTGGCTATCGATTGGGATTTTTGGTACGACGACTTGGCTTTTTCTGGGGACACGAGCGGAATACGGAACGATACCACCCCGATCTACGTCTATTACGGACCCCGGTCAAGGTAGGACCGTCCACATATTCACCCTTAAGTATTTCGGTCCCGTCGTTGAAACTATTTTGTACCCACGAGTCCCGAAAGTCATAAAAATCCAGTTTCGCGATCGTGTAAAGAGAGTTCCGACCGTTGAGCGCGAGCTCAAAGTCCGCCTATTTAAAATCCCGACCCACGTGACCGCGACGTGTGTGTTAGTGCGTTCGTGTCTTCCGAGCCGCACCGCTAACGTCTACCTAGTCGCGGCCGTATCGTAGTCGAGCCGTCTGCTGTAACGCGGCAGCACTCGGCAGCGAGGCAGACACTCGGCGCTTCCCCAGTCTCGCGTACCGTCCCCCTCTACCCACCCCGCCGTCGCCGCTAGCCAGACTACAGTCGGCAGCGAGCGAGGCAAGATAGTCTCGAGTCCCGTGAGAGTGAGAAAGAGAGAGTGACTGACAGCTGACGGCTATAGCGTACCGGCTAGCTTGAAGCGTGGTATAATAGAGTAGTGTAGCGATAATAATTTAATATATTTTGTTTGGGAGTAGAGATTAGTAGCGTTAAATTATTATTAATTATTAATTAGTAGTTTACTTAGTTGAGTAGAGTCCCGCGGTCACTATTGTGAGATACACGCCAGGTAGCGGGCGGTTAATTCGCGACCTTTTCTTTTTTTTCTTTTTTCAATAAACTTTATTTTTAAACAAATTCCAGTTCGAGTTAGTGTCTTTATTCCTCGCCCCCACCACATCCCTCTACCATAGATTAAGTTAGTTTCGGGAAGAGAGCGAGAGAGAGGACTCCGCGGTTGGAGTCTGGCGCCCAGCAACCCCTAGGAGCGACGTTGGAGCCAGGTTTGTTTTCGGATTAATTTCTCTGGGTCGCCCGAACTTAGGGAGATTACCGTTACAAAAGTGGCGCCCAACGTGGGGCCCGAATAAAGACACTTCGGGTAGGCCGAACTCACCCCTGCTACCGAGCTACCGCCTTTCTTCTTTTTTTTTTTGAGATCCGTTATTTTTGTTTATTTTTTTTTTATATTTTATTGGGTTAAATTATTGTCTGGTCGGCGAGCTTAGGGTGCGCTAAGCGAGCGGTTGTCGGTTGATCCCTCCGGTTTGTCGTATCCCCGCGAAACACCCCCCCCCCCTCGCGATGGGAAACACGACGGGGACCCCCGGTAGGGAGGGTTACCCCCGGTTAGGAATCAACCCCGACGACACAGATACCATAATCGCGTGGTTGTGCGGACTGACGGACACCGCGACTGTGACGTTGCTCACCCGGTTCCGTTTGAATCCCGATGGCACCCCTGACGAACGCCGGTGGCGCCTGCTGCGGTACCACCAGGTTTCGAGGAGTTGTGACGTCACCTGGGTGCCCGAGGTAGACGAGAGGCCCTCGCTGGCCCCACCGGCAGCGGAGGGAACTCCCCGGTCCCAGGAGCCACCCCCACCCGTTTCCCCGCGCCCCACCCCCAGCCCCAGAGCCTCCCTAGTACCGCGAGGACCGTACCCGTTCCCCCAACCCCTCCCAGCATCCCCCGAACCCCCTCGTCGCACCCCACCCCCTCGAGCCAGTCCGGATCCGGGAGCTAATGTGTACGTTAGCACCCCCCGTGGTCCTGCGACTGCTCCCCCCCCGCAGTATGAGTCCACGGGAAGGACTCTGCTGCAGTCCCGCCCCCGAGTACAGTTCCAGGACGTACTGGAGCGAGAACCGGCCACCCCGGGGTACCCGGCGTACCTTGGCGATCCACCAAGGGTACCCGCCACCCCGGCAGAGTATGCCGGCTACCCTCCGGCCACCCCTGGTGACCCCCCATACCCGGTGGAACCTGATAGGTTCCCGGGTCCGAGTGCGTTCGCGCCGGTACACCCCGCGCCCGCGAACCCCTTCCGCCCCCTTCACACGAGCTACGGTCCTCCCCCCTCCCTGGTGAGGCCGGAAACCACCCCGCAGCCTGCACCGAGCCTCTACCCCCACCCTCAACCGAGTCCCTACCCCCACCCCACCCCCCGAGTTGAGAGCGAGAGGCCCCTCCCCCCTGTAGAGTCTCGGTACCCCCAACCCACCCCCGAGCCCGCGTACCCGCGATATCCGGTAGAGCGCCCGCGAGACACCCACGGCACGGTCCGACGGTGGAACTTGTCCTTCTCGGGGAAAGGAGACACCAGTCCGGAGGAGTTCCTCCGCAGGGTGGAGGAATGCCGGCTCGGCAGTCAGCTGAGCGACCGGGATGTCCTTGGCGCGCTCCCCTTCCTCCTGACGGGTATCGCCCTCCAGTGGTACCGTCTAAACCACACGCGGTGGGTCGCCTGGGGCGACTTCGCCGACGCGTTCCGCACCCGCTTCGGGGGAGTTAACTACGAGATTCGGGTCCGCGATGAGGCGCGCCGCCGTACGCAAGGGCCCCGGGAGCCGATCGCTGACTACTTGGTGTGTTTGAGGATGATCCTCAACAGCCTCCCCCACCCCTGGCCGGTACGCGAGCAGTTAGATCTCGCGTACTCCAACCTCCACCCCCAGTACCGCCACGCGATCTCCCGTACCGAGGTAGACTCTTTCGAGGCCCTCGAGTACGCCGGTAGAAGGGTGGAAGCCGCCCGAGCGTTGGATAGGTACTATGTACCCCCACCCGCCCCCGAGAACGCTCTCCTCCCCGAGTTCGCGTGCTCCAGTTACGCGGCGACCCCCGCGCCGGCCCCGGCACCCCGAACGCAACCCCCTTCAACCCCCGCTAGCGATGCCGCTCCGACGGCCGCGCTGGATAAACCGCCGGCGAAGAGTCGGACTCGCAACAGGGGTACGAGGAAGAAGGAGAGCGGTGCCGCATCGACTTCGGCGCCCTCCACGAGTGCCGCCCCCCCCTCCCTGATGTCGCTTCCCCGCGCTACCTCACACCCGCCGGCTGCAGCGCCGGTACCGGCCGCGGGAAGTCAACCGGCCGCGCCCGCTAGGAATGCGGCGCCAACCGGGTACCCCGCCGGCTGCTTCCGGTGCTTCAACCCCGGCCATTTCGTGCGAGACTGCCCCCACCCCCCCTCCTACATCGCGTGCTCGAGGTGTCGGACCCCAGGGGTCACAGATGCAAACTGTAGCCGCTGTGCGGGAACCGCGCCGGGAAACGCGAGCAGGAATCAGTAGGCCGGGTCCCTACTTATTCCTCCGTAGTGAGAGGACCCTTCCCCACCCCCGAGAGAGAGAGAGTGGCCGCGAACACCTCCCCTTTCCGCGGAATCCCCGACGACCCCCGGTACTATATCACGGTGGATATAGCCGGGCGACGATTGAGTTCCCTGTTCGACCCGGGTTCCAGTCGTACGTATGTGGGTGGCCCCGCGATGCCCGAGTTCCGCGACCTAATGCCCCAGCTCCGCCCCCTCCAAGCTAGCGACATCGTGTACCCCAACGGTGCCGTAGATACCGTGATCGGTGAAATGGAGTTGCCGCTCCGTATAGGACGGCGTACATGCCCCGTCACCGTCCGGTTCGCCCCGACGTTCCAGTACCGGTGCATTCTGGGTTTAGATGCCATTACTGCCTTCGGGTTCCGCGTAGACTTCCTGCGAGGTTCCTGGCAGATCCGGTCGGGCGTGCGAACCCCCGAAATACCCCAGAGTGAGAGAGAAGTCCCGCTCCCCACCCCCGAGAGAGAAGTCCCGCTCCCCACCCCCGAGGGAGAAGTCCCGCTCCCCACCCCCGAGAGAGAAGTCCCGCTCACCACCCCCGAGAGAGAGGTTCCCCTACCACCCCCCGACAGAGAGGTAACGCCCTGGGTTCCCCCAGTGTTGGAAGGTACTTGTGCCGGCCTATCGGAGCTCACCCGCCCGGAGAAGTCCCGCCTAGACGCCCTTCTGGCCCAGGTACTACCCCCCCCCAACCCACATCCCGGAACAACCGACCTCGCGACCCACCGGATCGACGTCCAAGGCCACCCTCCCATTAAGCAGAGGTACTACCAGGTGTCCCCGAAGGTACGTGAGTACATGTACGCGGAGGTAGACGCCATGCTGGCCGGGGACGTGATCGAGCCCTCCCGTAGCGAGTGGTCGAACCCGATCGTTATGATTCGGAAGCCTTCCGGGAAGTACCGCTTCTGCCTCGACTTCCGCAAGGTGAACCAGGTGGCAAAGAAGGATGCGTACCCCCTCCCCCACATGAACAGCATCCTAGATAAGCTTCGCGAAGCGAAGTACATCACCACCCTGGACCTGAGTCAGGCATATTTCCAAGTCCCGTTAGAGAGAGAGAGTCGAGAGATTACCGCGTTTACCGTACCGGGTCGTGGCCTCTTCCAATTTAAGCGTATGCCTTACGGCCTGTCAGGTGCCCCCGCCACGTTCCAGCGCCTGATGGATCGCTTAATCGGTCCTGAGATGGAGCCACACGTCTTCGTGTACCTTGACGACGTGATTATCGTGAACCAGACGTTCGAGGACCACCTCCGTTGGCTCGAGCGAGTGCTCCGAAAAATCACGTCGGCCGGACTCACCATCAACCCCGACAAGTGTGAGTTCTGCAGGTCCGAAGTAAAGTACCTCGGGTTCTGGGTAAACCGCGATGGCCTGCAAGCCGACCCCGAAAAGGTGGAGGCTATAGTCCAGTACCCCGTGCCGTGTACCGTAAAACAAGTCCGCCGCTTCCTCGGTATGGCTTCGTGGTACCGCCGCTTCATAGACGACTTCGCCACGAAAGCGGAGCCCCTGAACCGTCTATTGAAGAAGAGCCGCCGATGGCAGTGGGGGGAAGAGCAGCAGCAGGCCTTCGAAGCCCTACGATTCGCCCTGATATCCCCACCGACCCTAGCCTGTCCCGATTTCGCCCTCCCCTTTACCCTGCAGACCGATGCGAGCGATTACGGCGTTGGTGCCGTCCTCACGCAAACCGTGGAGGACGTCGAGCACGTGATAGCCTACGCGAGCCGGTCTCTGTCGGATACCGAGCGGCGGTACACCGTCACGGAACGCGAGTGCCTCGCGGTTCTGTGGTCCGTCCGCAAGTTCCGTCCCTACCTCGAGGGGTATCACTTTACGGTCATTACTGACCATAGTAGCCTCCGGTGGCTACACAACCTCCACAACCCCACGGGTCGTCTCGCCAGGTGGGCGTTGGAGCTGCTTGAGTACGACTTTGAGATCGTGCATCGCAAAGGAGCACTGCACCACGTCCCCGACGCGCTGTCCCGTATCCCCGAGCCAACCCCCACCCCCGTAGCTGCCGTAGAGGATACCCTCGATTCCTGGTACCGGCGAAGGGTCGAAGCAGTTCAGTCCCAGCCTGTGCAGTACCCCAACTGGAAGGTCGAGGAAGGTCGGCTGTACCGACACCGAGTCGACCCCCTAGCCGACCCCTTGCTCCCGGATCTCGACCCGTGGAAGCTCGTCCTTCCAGACGACAAACGTTCCGAAGCCCTCACGGAAGCCCACGCGATCCCCACCTCCGGCCATCTTGGAGTTGAGAAGACGTACGCACGCGTCGCCCTCCTCTATTATTGGCCGGGAATGTACCGCGACGTCGCGCAGTATGTCCGCACCTGCGAGGAGTGCCAGAGGTGCAAGGTCGACCAGTCCGCCCCGCCGGGTCTGATGGGTCGCCGGGTCACCGAGGGCCCCTTTACCGCGGTGGCTGCGGATATCATGGGTCCCTTTCCGCCGAGTCGCCAGGGTTTCGCGTACGTCTTGGTAATACAGGACTTGTTCACCAAGTGGGTGGAGTGCGTGGCTCTGCGAAAAGCCAACGGTCTCTCGATCCTGAAAGCGTTAGAGGAACTCGTCTTCTATCGCTGGGGAGTCCCGGAGGTTCTGCTGACGGACAATGGCACCGAGTTTGCCAACAAGGTCCTCGCAACCGCATGTACCGACCTCGGGATCCACCACACTACCGTCCCGCCCTACCATGCCCAAGCCAACCCCGTCGAGCGAGTGAACCGGGTCATCAAGACGATGATCACGACGTTCCTCGAGGGCGACCATCGCGAATGGGACCGTCACCTCCCAGAGTTCCGGTTCGCGATAAATACCGCCCGGCACAGCTCGACCAAAGTCACGCCGGCCTTCCTGAACTTCGGTCGCGAGCTCCGACCCCCGATGACGGTGCGTCGAGAGCAAGAAGGCCCCCCCGTCCTCACCCTCCAATCCCCCGAAGAGTGGGAGAGTCGCGTGCGGAGACTCGACGCGTTGAGAGACCTCGTGTCCCAGAACCTCGAGGATGCCACCGCGCGCCAGGCGCGTTATTACAACCGCGGGCGCCGGGATGTGACGTACCACGTAGGTGACCTGGTCCTCCGCCGACAGAGAGTCCTCTCCTCTGCCGCGAACTACATCGCCTCGAAGCTGTCGGCTAAGTTCAGCGGCCCGTTCGTCGTCAAGCGCCGCCGAAGCCCGACGGTATACGGCTTGGGGGACACGGCAGGGAACCCCGCGGGTAAGGCCCACGTGAAGGACCTGAAGCCGTACCGTCCCGCGACCCTGAACCTCGCCGACCCCGCCGACGTTTCGAGACTCGTGGGAGACCCCGACCCCACCATCCCCGCCCCCCCAGACCCCCACCCCCTAGTAACTATTGA
>OZ001258.1:14092163-14164663 GCA_963924015.1 Macrophya annulata
GGTGGGCTACTGTACATCCGCTACTGGACATACTGTAGCGCCTCTGCACAAACACACGGTATACATATTAGGGTGGCCGTTAATATTGGAAAAAAAACATTTTTTTTCTCTCACCCCCTAAATAAATTCGAAGTATTGAAAAATGATTTTTAAGAGTGAAATCCGCTCTTAATTTTATTATTAACCCGTGCCCCAAAGGCCCTTAAGATTTGAAATCTATTTTTTTAAATAATTTGCATATAAACAATAAAATAACTTTGTGTGGCAACTCAAACTAATCTTAAAGTAATTTTACCTCATTCCGCACATTTATCTGAATTTTTTACGTATATGGGGCATTCCATGTCAAATCGACCAATAGTTGGAATCGACCCCTTTCAATTTCCATGAAATTTCGGCAGAAGTTTTTTTTTTTTTATCATGAAACGAAGCTCTACCAAAGGAAAAAAATTTAAAAATTTTCTTTCGAAAGTTATGCAAAATTAAAAAATTCACAATTTTTTCAATTTTTTAAGATTATTTTTTAAATATCTCCAAAACTATTATAGTTATGAAAATGGTTCTGGGTTCGTTTCAACGAGTATACTGGGAGCTACGGATGAAAATATATTCCTAGTTTTTTTTCGAAAAATGATGAATTTGGAGAATTTTGAATTTTAAAAAATCGCACAAATCCACGATCTACATTAAATTTTCAGTTCAATTTTTTGTATACAATACCTTTTACTGATCCTGAAGAATCCTGAAATTTTTAGAATTCTGTTTTCTTTTTGGCCTCTATGTTAAGTAAAGCTCAACAATCATGTAATTTTGTAATTTTGAGCAGTAAAAATTTCAATAAAAACAAAAGAAAATTTCACCAAAATTCAAAAATTCATATTTTTGACAAAAAAAATACACGATTCTGACAATTTCAGGATCTTTTAAGATCAGTACAGGGTATTATATACAAAAAATTGAACCAAAAATTTAATGTTGATCGTGGATTTTTGTGATTTCAAAAATTCATAATTTCCCAAATTCATCATTTAAGAAAAAAAAATTTCTGAAATATATTTTTCGTAGCTCCAAGTATACCCTTTAAAGCGAACCCAGAACGATTTTCAAAAAAATAAATTTTACATAGTCTTACCTGCTGAAATCAATGCCGTGATCCGTATTTCGA
Source organism: Macrophya annulata (assembly GCA_963924015.1). Classification (NCBI taxonomy): domain Eukaryota; kingdom Metazoa; phylum Arthropoda; class Insecta; order Hymenoptera; family Tenthredinidae; genus Macrophya; species Macrophya annulata. The sequence continues at coordinate 14,093,329 of OZ001258.1, forward strand.
AAACATTACTTTTTTGACATGAAATAAATTCGAGAAAATTGAAAAATCATCGGATTTTGATCTGAAATAGCACATACATGAAAAAAGCACAACGCTGGATTGTCAATAATTATGTTCGGAGATATTACAATGATTTTCATCCAACAATGCTCATTTTTGTAGAAGTTTAACCTTTTTTCACATCAAAAATTTTCCTTAAAACATTTCGTATTTTTGCTTTTGAAATTAAAATTAAATAATTTCAGATTTTATCTAATCAAAAACGGTTATTTCATATTGAATATTGTAAATTAATCGTAATACATTTTTAAAGGCTTTTTATTGACGTAACAGATGATTGACATTTTTTTTAATTATATTTTTAGTTAATTATACAATAAAAGTTACATGCAACAAAAATGAAAGAAGAATATTAAAAATCTTTTATTGTCGTTTCTTTTTTTGCATCTGGAAAAAGTTTACGATGTTCGCTAACAACCTGTAATAAATACTGTTTTTGATCCTCTTTCTTAGTAAGGATATTATTATAATCTTCAATCAGGCATACCGCACGCTCGGCTGTGTCGTTTTCTATTTTGAGTTGTTTAATGATATGCAAACTATTTTGATATTCATCGTTTTGGGCCCAAAGTGATGGATCAATAAAACACATAAACGCACGTATACACAAAAACGACTGTCCTCGACGAAGTAACAGACGAAACTGACGCTCTGGCTGCCCCTCGCCTAAAACTAACGGTTTCTTCATTGCATCTCTCTCGCACTTGTGCTTCTTTCAAACTACCTAAAAGGGTCGGCTGGGGCCTTGAGTCATAGGAGTTGGGATTTCCCAGTTCATAAGGGATTATTTATAGCCTTGAACGACCGATTGTTCTCAAAATGCGGGCGATTAACAGGAGAATTGAAAAAAAAAATTTGTTTACGACAATTTATAAGGGAGATATGGAAATTGTTAACTAAGCCGCGCGAGGCTTGGAGAATATCAATTTTCATGAGCATTTTCGTATTCATGAGAAAAAACTACGTTAAATCAAAAAAAAAATAAAAATTTGTTTACGACAATTTATAAGGGAGATATGGAAATTGTTAACTTAGCCACGCAAGAGGAGCCGCGGGGCGAGAGGCAGGCCCCCACCACGCCACCCGGCAGCACTGATGCCGCCATCCGTATATTCCGCGCGCGAGCGACCGAATGCAATCATGATCTGCCATGAGATTAATGCTCAATATGGTTTCTATAATATCAAATATTATACCTAACACTATTACGAATGCCCGCGAACTTGAATTTCGCGAAAATGTTAATTTAAACAGTAATAAATTAAACAAACGTAAAAATGATTGTATCTCGGCTTGTAATAAAGATATTGAGACTTTTTTTTTAAATTACGCGTCTCGCTAAGACCTATGAGAATCTTGAGGAATATTTTGAATAACTTAAATATTTAAGGCGTAACGTCTATTTGTTTATAAACTAAAATTTTATATTCTCGGAAAACATGGTTTTTTTTTTTAAACCTATTCTTTTCAGTTAAATCCTGAATATACATGCTGAAAAGAACACCCTAATTTTTTTGCACCTTCTCGGCCTTGTGAAACAAGTGCTATATCGACACGCCGGATTTACCAAAATCGGTCATTATTGCTAAACTATATAACATGGCTGGATAAGACTTACCGATATCTCAGTTTCTTTCAGGTGGTGGATGAGTTTCAGAACAGTACTTTATAAATAAACCACGTAAATACAATAATACATTTTTTGAAAAATTATTGTTTAACAGTGATTTACCACCAAACTAATAATTCTACGTGACTTTTGCATAGGACTTATTTTGTAGATTTCATTACGACGCACATTTTTCGTAGGAAACATTTTTCGATAAATCTCATTCCAAAGATAATAACATCAAAATAGTGACATTTGTTTATTTAAATAATTTTTTCGGCCAAAAGTCGTCATTTCGTGATCCCACAAATTTCACACTATATTCTTTGAGGTCCAAACTACCTACAAAAAAAATGGCGATTTGGCACGGCTGTTGAATAGAAGTCGTCCAAATTCATGTACATTCCGACTGGACTAAATATTTTTCAAATTCGTACGTGTGTCACGGCTTCATTCGATAATTCGTCTAAAACATCTAATCGCGTACAGCATGCCGTCGGATGCTACCGACTGTTATCGCGTGGAAGCCGTGGCACACCTAATTATGCTTGCGGCATGAATGTATAAATGAGTTGGACAAAGATTTCATGACGAGATTTTTTTCCTGAAACTAATTACCGTTGTGTGTTTATTTTTTGATTATAGGCAGAGAACATTGTCATTATTGTCGTCATCGATACACCGAAGTCAATCTATATAATGATTTCTATTTGAGTTACCACTATAGTGTCATCGCTTGTTTATTGGTTAAATAAGAAAATCATCGTCAGAGGTCGTTCCAGTATGAATACATGGTTGCACGAATACTCTTGTTTCCATTTTTTATATATTTGTGCAAGACACTACCGCGTCTTTTGATGGAAGTTGATTTCACATCTACGAATCTTGAAACAAATCAGTATATTATCTCGATAAAAGTCTGGGTTTATATTCTACGTCTCTGTATACTTATGTTGGTACCCGAACTAAGTGACGAACTCGTATGTAACTAATAGTCTAGTCAAGAAGTGCTTTTTGGGTCAAACTTTTTTCTCCACCTCCGAAAAATATGAACGAGGTGTCATTCGATTCGGAATAGCGTGTAGATGATTTTTGAAAAAATTCAAGAGCCGCTTGCAAAAATTGCAAAAGTTCCCGGGTAACATTCTACATGGCCAGCCCACATGCCATACTAATGCCACATGGCATAAGCATGGCAATAGTATTGGCAGACCACATCGAATGCCGAGGTACGAAAATAATGTGGCAGCAATACGGCTACAATATGGGCTTTGGATATTGCAATAATCAGGCCGACCGATATAGCTTAGTAATGTTGATCTGAGGTGGCAACTTCATGGCTATCCAATGTAGCTTACAAATATGTATGCCAAGTCAAGCCGCCACCTGGCATGCATCTGACTGCCACCACGCGATGCCATATATTTTTAATGTGAGTCAACCCTCCACTGCCATATGTGGAGGTGACCTGGCTTTTACCTGGCTGCCACCTCGCGATGCCACATAACTCCAATGTGGGCCAACCTGGCATTGCCATGTTTTAATGTAAGCTGGCATCTACCTAGCTGCCACCTTGCGATGCCACACAGTTTCAATGTGTGTTAACCTGGTACTGCTATGTCTTGAGGTGACCTGGCGTCTGCCTGGCCGCGACCTTGCGATGCCACATAGCCTCAACGTGGGCCGACCTGGCATCGCCATGTTTTAATGTAAGCTGGCATCTACCTAGCTGCCGCCTCGCGATGCCACACAGCTTTAATGTGAGTTCATCTGGTACTGCTATGTCTTGAGGTGTCCTGGCGACTACCTGGCCGCGACCTTGCAATGCCACATAGTCTTAACGTAGGCCGATTTGCATCGCCATGTCTTGATGTAAGCTGGCATCTACCTAGCTGCCGCCTTGCGATGCCACCCAGTTTTAATGTGGGCTAACCTGGTACTGCTATGTCTGTAGCCGACCTGGCGTCTACCTGGCCGCGACCTTGCGATGCCACATAGCCTCAACGTGGGCCGACCTGGCATCGCCATGTCTTGATATGAGCTGGCATCTACCTAGCTGCCACCTGGCGATGCCACACAGTTTTAATGTGGGCTAACCTGGTACTGCTATGTCTTGAAGTGATCTGGCGTTTACCTGGCCGCGACCTTGCGAAGCCACACAGCTTCAATGTGGAATAACCTGGTACTGCTATGTCTTGGGGTGACCTGGCGTCTACCTGGCCGCGACCTCGCAATGCCACATAGCTTCAATGTGGGCCAAGCTGGCATTGCCATGCCTTGATATAAACTGGCATCAACCTGGCTGCTACCTCGCGATGCCACATGGCTTTAATATGGGCAAACCTGGCAATGCCATATTTGATGTAAGCTGGCATCTACCTAGCTTCCACCTCGCGATGCCACATAGCTTCAATGTGGGCCAAGCTGGCATTGCCATGCCTTGATATAAACTGGCATCAACTTGGCTGCCACCTCGCGATACCACATGGCTTTAATATGGGCAAACCTGGCAATGCCATATTTGATGTAAGCTGGCATCTACCTAGCTACCACCTCGCGATACCACATGGCTTTAATATGGGCAAACCTGGCAATGCCATATTTGATGTAAGCTGGCATCTACCTAGCTACCACTTCGCGATACCACATGGCTTTAATATGGGCAAACCTGGCAATGCCATATTTGATGTAAGCTGGCATCTACCTAGCTACCACCTCACGATGCCACATAGCTTCAATGTGGGCCAAGCGGGTATTGCCATGCCTTGATATAAACAGGCATCAACCTGGCTGCCACCTTGCGATGCCATAGCTTCAATGTGGGCCAGCCTAGCATCGCCACGTCGTCACATAAACTGTACCGGATAAATGTACCGGACAGACTAGAAGGCTAAAGCAACTCCACTATCTTCGTGTTGGCAACAATTGGACATTTGTTCTCTCGGGATAATATCCGATTTCTTCATTTACTTTGATAGCGAGAAAGATTTTAAGAGAGACCCGTTTCGGTGGTTAGCCGTGAGGTTGTCTTCTAGTGCCGTGGGATGGCGCTAGCGCTCACTGAAGTATCCAGCCACGCTCACAGATGGTGTGCATGGTTGACGCCTCACATGGATAATTTTTAAGTTTATTAACCCCCAAAATTACCTTGGCTGCAAAAAAATTCGCCAAGTACATTATCTTTCAGTACATACATTACCTACAAGAATGTTGTCTTCGTACAAAAAAGTATTGAAATAGATCTTATTACCAAGATTTCGAGCTGACACGACAATATAACGAATTTGGAGTGAATGGTACATACATACTTGGCGGGCTAGTTTAATATGGATAAACAAATTAAAATAAGTAATTTAACGACCCAAGTAAAGATGATCATATATTTAAATATCCCCATAGCCATATAAATATGTTTAATATGGTATCCAAATATTTAATGAATAATATTTATATTCACATATCAAATATATTAATCTTCAAATGAATAATAATATTAATCATTTCTATTATTCAATTAATTATTAATATTAATAATTATTTAATATCAATATATTTATTATTTGAATATGATACTATTTATTTTCATCCTTCCATAAAGTTGCGTGTAATCTCTTGGGAAATAGATATAGAAACTTTTTGTCTAGAGGACTACGAAAGGTGCGAGATTAAACTATAATTTGGTTTTTTGAAAAAAAATTTTGTGGTTTTGTTGCCTCAAAGTTCTTCAACTTTTTGTTCAATAATTCTGTTTTTGAAAATCAGTTGTCACTTGAGAACTGTGGGATTTGAAATTAAATGTCAAGTGGAAAAAAGTTGTATTCTTTCATTTTGAACATGTCAGAATTTTTTTAGATTTTTTTTTTGAAAAATTTTTTAAATCACCATTCCTAATCGAAAATCCGTAAGCTGTCGATCAATTGCACTACTCAACGGACTACTGGAAATTGAATAAAAAGCGCACAAGTGTGGATCATAATATTTCATTGGTGAAATTATTAATGGTAATAAACTCAGGGACCAACTATTGCTAACTGCATAGTTCTGAATAGAAAATAAGAACGAATATCTCGAATTACAGCTGCAGTTGATAGACTGCAGCTTTCACGGTTTTAAAAATAAATTTCCGAAAAACATTCTGAAAAAATGAGGACACGTTCAAAATAAGAGAATACAACTTTTTTTCCTCTTCATATTTAATTTTAAACCCCATACTTCTCCAGCTACGACGGATTTTCAAAAAACAGAATGACTGAACAAAAAGTTGAATAACTTTGCCGGAAAAAGTCGCAAAATTTTTTTCAATCAAAGAGATTATAGCGTAATCTTGCCTCTTTCGAAGTCTTAAAAAAAAAAAAGTTTCTATATATTTATTTCCCAAGAAATTACAAGCGACTTTATGAAAATATGATAGTTGCAAAAAAACAACTATTATATATAGTCTAGTCGAGAAGTTGAAAAAGATGTTAAATCTTGAAATAGCTCCTAAAAATGCGAGCGATAGCTCATTGGATTCGGAATGACGTCTAGAAAAATGCAACAAAATGTTTCATTAGCACATAAAAAATTGCAGAAGTTATAAACAAACTAAAATGAAAAAAAAAAATAGTATTTAGTTTTTCGCTTATAACTCAAAAATTATGAGCGATAACTGAAATGTGAAAACAGATTCTTAAAGAGGAGACCATTTCCAATAAAAAACTCCGAACTTTCAGAACACTATCTCCATTATTCATCATTTTAATTTAACGCTGAAAATAGGACTCCGCGCGACCGCTGCAGGATGTACGCGCTGCCTCAAATGAGAGTACATCACATGAAATAATTTTTTTATACCATCAAATATCAATAGAAAAATTTGGAAAAATTATAGTATATTTTTAAAACTTCAAAGAATAAGGTTCCGTTAGAAAATAATTTTAAAATTTATTTTTCAACAATTTAGGCAATTATTAACTAACGAAATTTTATGGGACCTCTGTTGTCATTGCAGACAACAAAAAATGTTTAAATAACACTGGTCTGCAAATAAAATTTTTTTTTCTCTCCTTTATATTTGAATGCATGAGAATATTATATTTGGAGCTCTTGAATCGAAATCTAACAAAAAACCTATGTAACAGATAATTAAAATTATTTTCGAGAAGAACAAGAAATTATGTTATATAAATTTTCCAATTAAAGGTTTATTACGAAAAATGCAATTTCTGTTTTATCTGAAAATACTGCACACTGTGTATGAAAGTCCGTAGAACTTTGAATTTTGGAGCAAATTAAATTGTTTTCACGGCTGTGACAATAAAGGGTATGGATTTTGTGAAGAAAATGTTCAGGAAAAATGATATTCTCAAATTGGTGAAATACTTGTCAACTTTATAAAGATAATCTCCAGTGAGTAGGAAAAAAAAACATTTTGAATTTCAAGTTCTCTGCAGGGTCACGAATTAATATTATCCGAGCCGGATATAATTTTAAATACATTTTTTTCATCCTCCAATAAAATTAATGTGGAGGAAACGACTTGACTGATGTTTGCTCCCGCCTCGACTCCCGCAGAATGAGCACCGCCGCACCAGCTGATTGTAAGCACTTCTCGCACGTTCGATAGAATTATAAGATCAGCTGTATTGACAGTAAAAATTGAAATATATGAAAAAAATTAATGATCACTACAATGTTGCCTGCGCGTGGAATTTAACCGAGTTCGTCGACCGGACCTGCTGATGTAGAATCCTTCGACGGGAAAAAATTACGTCATTTAACTGCAATGTTTCAGGGGCTCGTTATTTGACCGGGTTCATTGTCCGGACCTGCTGTATTGTCGAATGAACAGGAAAGAATCTGATAATTCCGTATTTAATATATTATAACTATACCGCTTTTTTATTGATTTTATATAATTCAAAATGAAATACTTCAGGAATAAAATTTCGATTTTTGATTTTTAAAACATACATCGTCCTTATCTCTTCTAAATCTTATTTCAATTAAAACAGCCGTTAATAAACTATACGAATAATCTTAAGCGATGCAGCGTTGCGTGTATAGTATATTATACATATATATATATATATATATATATATATATATATATATATATATATATATATATATATATATATATATATATATATATATATATATATATATATATATATATATATATATATATATATATATATATATATATATATATATATATATATATATATATATGTATATATGTATATATATATATGTATATTATACATATATATATATATATATATATATATATATATATATATATATATATATATATATATATATATATATATATATATATATATATACATATATATATATATATATATATATATATATATATATATATATATATATATATATATATATATATATATATATATATATATGTATAATATACTATACACGTACGAGTATAATACAATATGGGATTTTTAAATGGAAACCGGTTAGCAATCGCTTATTTTTTGAATATTTTTCAACGTATTCGTTATTTATACATCAAACAAACATTTGGAAAAAGCCATTTCTAAACGGTTCCCCTTAGATCCCCCACGTAACAGTGATATATATAGGTATAGGTACAGAATTTGAAACATTTTAAAAACAGAATAGTCTAGTCAACAATTAGCACCATTTTTAAGAATTCCAGTTCGCCTTCTCCGAAAATTATGGTTGAGGTGTCATTTGATTCGGATTGGCATCTGGAAACTTTTTGAAGAAATTCAAGTGGTACTCAAAAAAATCGCGAAAGTAACAAACAATTTAGTAAAAAAAAGAAAAAAAAAACCGGTCTCGTTTTTCGCGAATATCTCAAGAACTATTACAGTTATCGTTAATTTGAAAGAAAATCCTTAAAGAGGATCCAATATTTATAATTTTGATTCAAGGGTCAAAATAGTGCTCAAAACGGGAGATGTGACTACCGCGCGCTCGGCACAATTCCTCCATATTTACAAAAAAAAAATTTCCAACTCATTAAATATAAATATTAAGGAACGAAGAAATTCAGGTATCTGCGAGATACATGAATGAACAATAATCCGTCAAATGAAAATTTGTTACACAATTTTCCGATTACTTATGCTTTAGTTAATTAAGTAATTCTTACATTTTATAAATCAATATAAAAATCTGTGTAAATTTCAACTTAAGAACCTGAGACTTTTTCCATTCCTGGAATCCATTTTTCAAAGGGTTTAAAAGCGATTCCCGTTTATAAAATTTGTAAATCTTGATTTTTCACTTACTAATTAACAATTTAAGGAATGAAAATGTTATAAAATCAAATGGAGCTTTCAAGAAAAAAACATTGTTTTCTCAATTTTTCGATTGTTACATTTTATAATCATTGAAAACTATGTAAAAATATATTTGTTTAATTTTTTACTCAAATTGTTTCAGAAATTGTTATAAACAAATGCATTGTTTATGATATTATTGGAAAGTTCTTCTTGAGAATTTGACCATTGATAAAAATTATAATTTAAAAAACAAAAATCATTACTCAAAAAAAATTTTTTATTGTTCAAGAACGCATTTTTTAAAAATTAATATTAATTAGGTAACTATTTTTTTCAAAAATCATTATTTCTAATCCTCTTTCAAATTTCGAAAGAAAATTGTCTGTTCATTTGTTATTTGTTTATTCAATAAACAATATTTTTTGTTATTTATTATTGCAGTGCTATGTTGCAATAACTTGTAAACTATCAGCAATACCACAATTAAGGGTTACACCACCTTGGCACTCAGAAGAATAGTTATAGAAATGAATATTTTCGTTGACAGTATATCAAATAATTTTTATTTCACACATATACATAGTAGTTTTATAAATAATTTGAAATAATAACGAATAAAAAACAATTAGAAAATGATGGAGATACGAGCCAATGAGCAGGACTCTCTTTTGAAAATCCTTGCTGATGGTGTACTTGTTTTCTCTGTCAGGCATTGTCTGAAGAATAAAAAATCAAAAAGTTCTGATAGAGAAAGGTAGTAGCTAAGTCGTAACGTGAGACAAAAATAGAAAAAAAATTTTTGGAGACATGACAGCTTTTATGGAAATTAAAATTTCAATGAGTTTTTTTTTCCAACAGCTATCATTTCTCTAATAAATTTTTTTTCACTTTTTCCCCACGTGACGACTTAGATATTACCTTTCTCAATAAGATCTGTTTTGATTTTTATTTTTCAGACAATGCCTGACAGAGAAAACAAGTACACCATCAGCAAAGGTTTTCAACAGAGAGTCCTACTTATTGGCTCATATCTCCGTCATTTTCTAATTGTTTTTTATTCGTTATTATTTCAAATTATTTATAAAACTACTATGTATATGTGTAAAATAAAAATTTTTTGATATACTTAATAGTTGGGTAAAAAATTTTATTATTTTTATACCTATTTTTCTGAGTGCTAAGGTGGTGTAACCCTTTGTCGTATTGCTGATAGCTTACAAGTTATTTGCACTGCAATGTTGAATAATAAAAAACAAAATGGCAAACTTAAAAACATGAGATTATTTGAAATTATTTAAAAAATAGAAAAAAATCTTTTTCCCCAAAATGTCATATAAATAATTGGTTTTATTTATTTATTTTTTTGATTTATTCTATCTAAAAAAAAATGTAGTACGGATATTCATTTGTTTATAACAAATTGTTTATTGAATAAACAAATAAAAAATGAACAAAAAATTTTTTTTTCAGGATTTAAAAGAGCACTAGAAATAATGATTCTTGAAGAAAAAAAATGGTTACTTGATATTAATGTTTATCTTTAATATCAAGTGTTAAGATATGCGTTTATAAACAATAAAAAAAAAATTTTAAGAAAAGATTGTTGTCTTTTGAATTATGATTTTCATCAATGGTCAAATTCTTAAAAAGAAATTTCCGATAATGTCATAAACAATGCATTTGTTTATAACAATTTTTTGAAACAATTGGAGTAAAAAGTTGAAGAAAAATATTTTTACATAGTTTTCAATGATTATAAAATGAAATCATCGAAAAATCGAAAAAAAAAGTTTTTTTCTTGATAGCTCCATTTGATTTTATTACATTTTCACCCCTTAAATTGTTAATAAGTAAGTGAAAAATCAAGATTTACAAATTTTATGAACAGGGATCTCTTTTAAACCCTTTGAGAGATGGAAACCAAAAGTCGAAAAAATCTCAGGTTCTTAACTTGAAAACTACACAGGTTCTTATATTGACTTACAAGGTGTAAGAATTACTTAATTAACTAAAGCATAAGTAATTGAAAGATTGCTGAAAAAATTTTGTTTTTACGGGTTATTGTTTATTCAAGATACCTAATTTTTTTGGTTCCTCCATATTCATATTTATTGCGTTGAAAATGTTTTTATTTGTGAATATGAGGGAGTTGTGACGAGCGCGCGGTAGCCACATCTCCCGGTTTGAGCACTATTTTGACCCTTGAATTAAAATTATAAATATTGGATCCTCTTTAAGGATCTTCTTTCAAATTAACGATAACTGTAATAGTTTTTGAGATATTCGCGAAAAACGAAACCGGTTTTTTTTCTTTTTTTTACTAAATTGTTCGTTCCTTTCGCGATTTTTTTGAGCTTCACTTGAATTTTTTCAAAAAGTTTCCAGATGCCAATCCGAAGCGTATGACACCTCAACCATAATTTTCGGAGAAGGCGAACTGGAAATTCTTAAAAATGGTGCTTGTTGACTAGACTATTCTGTTTTTAAAATGTTTCAAATTCTAAAGTAGTATGTATATATATATATATATATATATATATATATATATATATATATATATATATATATATATATATATATATATATATATATTGTATATATATATATATATATATATATATATATATATATATATATATATATATATATATATATATATATATATATATATATATATATATATATATAAAAACTGTAACGTGGGGGATCTTCAAAGGGGAACCGTTTGGCAATCGCTTTTTCCAAATGTTTATTTGCTGTATTAATAACGAATAAGTTGAAAAACATTTCAAAAATAAGCGATTGCCAACCGGTTCCCATTTAAAAATCCCATATTGTATTATACTCGTACGTGTTATAGTATATTATACATATGTTATACATTAGGGTGGCAATATTTTTCCGACTTTTTCTATTTTTTGGAGCTCATATGAAAATTTGTTAGTTTGATGCCTTTCAAGAGCCCGCACCGAATTTCAGCTGAATTCAAAATTCTTTATAGGTCGCTCAAGAATTTTGAAAATGTCGAAATTCCAAGAAATCGACCTTTTTTTCTTCAATTCCTCACTGATTCAATCTTTTCTATGTAGATTGCAGAGATTATATAAAATTTTGAGTCAAAATATTAATATTTAAAGGGCACTCAATAATTTTACAACAAATCTAATAAACCGTCAACTGCTTCAAGCGGCCTTTAATATTTTATCTAATATTAATATTTTGACTCAGAATTTCAACAATGACTAACAGGAATATTTTTTTTACATAATTATATCCGTTAATATAGCTTTGACATAAGTTTTTCTCCTTGTTCATTTATCAATTGAGATATTTTAAAATAACAGAACTTGTTGTCAGTCTGGCCGGACACAATAGGCCATATTGCACCCTGAATTTACAAAGTTGTAGTGGGTATCAGGTGGATAAGTTATAAAAAATAATTGCGACTTCAATATGAAAATTCAATTTTTGATTTTTGAAATATACATCCTTATAGAAAATTTGATTGCGTATCTATTTTTCTTTCTGCAAAAAGTTGTAGCTATCTTCGATTCCGAAATAATGGAAAGATACACAATGTTTTCGAAATGAAAAATTTTCTTCCTCTTTCACTTCAACTCGCTCGAAATCCTAAAATATACCGATTTCCTATTTCAAATTTGGAGCAATTATTCGTCAAACGGTTCTTAAGCTGGTTAAGTAATTGATTTTTTTTTTTTTTTTTGATTTTTTACGAAAAGTTATTCAATTTTTTCTGAGTGATCACATAAATGGCGTTTGGATATTTTTAATCGCTCGGTTAATCGAGGTAAGTTAGAGCAATCACAAACTTCCAGGGGATGAAATGGTCATCAGGATATGTAGAAGTTGATTGTGAATTTTTATTTTCATTGCGCTACCCGTTAATAAACTACCAGTGTTTAATTGTCTTTAGCGGAGCGGCATTGCGAGTAGAAAGCTCAGCAGCGTTTCTGAGCTGAGTCAGGCCAGGGACGGGCAACCTTTCTTGAACGCTGCTGTACTTGGAAAAAATTTTCTTCCTGCATGATTCAATGCAAATTAAGTAATTGATAAATATCATAATATTGAATCAAATAATAATGTTAATATTCATTTGACATTTACCAAATAATCTATCACCATATAAATGTATTATTATACAATATTAAACGTATATCAATTTTTACGATGTAAGAAGTAATCTATAACCCAAGTCTAGTGAAAATAAATAGGTTCGTACACAGATTTGGATCGTCATTATCGTTGATCTAATTAATAATTACCTAATTTGCATTAATTCATGCCGAAAAATATCATTTTCCAAGGGTATAGCAGCCCCAATAAAGGTGGTTGTGCTTTGCCTACGCATGTACCCAGCTCAGAACCGCTGCTGAACTCTTTACTCGCAACGCTGCACCGATTAAGACCATTCGCATAGTTTATTAACGGCTGTTTTAATTGAAGTAAAACTTTACAAAAAAGTTTCATACATCCTGATAACCATTTCATCCGCTGGAAGTTTGAGATTGCCTAAACTTACCTCGATAAACCGACCGATTGAAAATATTCAAACGCAACTTGTGCCATTACTCAGAAAAAATTGACCAACTTTTTGTAAATATGAAATAAAAAAATTTTCATTATTTCACCAGCTTGAGAATAGTTTGATTCATAATTACTCCAAATTTGAAGTAAAAACTCGAAACGTTTTAGGATTCAGAGCGAGTTGAAGTGAAAAAATGTGGTAAAAAGCTGCAATTTTTTCGTTTCGAAAAAATCGGGTTTTCTTCCATTATCTTGGGAACGAAAAAAGCTACAACTCTTTCCAAGACGAAGAAAAGGTGTGCAATCAAATTGCCGATAAGGATGTATGTCTAAAAATCAAAAATCGACATTTTATTAAAGATCGAGTCAACAGAAGTCAACCGAAAGTGGCAAAATACCTACTGGATGCGGTGCTGCGGTACGGCGATTACATCATTACGCTATATTGTAGATTTTCTTATTGTACTATACTAATATATTTTTTCAGGGGCCTTCAATTCATATAAAACGGCAGGGAGTAGGCCCCTCGCACCCCTGGCGACGTATGCTTCAATCTCTAACCAACGAAATTGGGGTGTTAGAGCGGCTGGAGTGGGAGATTTAAGACTTACAGTTTCTATATAATACAATTAACCAACCGCTCCGCCTCCGTGTGTCTTCGACTTTGGTGACTCAAGTGAAAAACGACTCAAAAAACAAGTGTCTATATAAATCGTCTCAAAAAATTTTAATAAACTTATTTGCTAATAAAATCACTTTTCAACTCTTCAATTGTTATAATTATTATTGTTTATTTTTTTTTCTAACTAACATACATCGCATTAAAGTTAACTTCACGTTTTTGAATTTTCAAAATTTCAAACTTTTCCAAGTTTTGCATTCTGATTCCTTATAATAACTTTAAATAAAATATATTCGATTCAAATTTTAACAACAATCTTTCTTTTACACATTTTTTTTATTAATATAATAATTTTATTCTTATAACTATTTCTTAAAACTATTGTAAGTTTGGTGATTAGCAAGCGGCATTGGTAAGTACATTATCACAATATAATCTACCTGTATGGGATTCTCCATCAACTCATCCCTATTTTTAATTACTTCAGCTTTTTAAAATGAACCGTTTCGGAGATACACTTCTTTCACGTTGGCATAGCGAGCAAGATATAATTGGTCGCATAAATAATCAGTAAAGGCAAATTTAAGTGATGGTTTTTTCGAAAACTATTCAGTAAATTTTCAGATAATTTTATCGATGGTTTCTTCACTATTTTCGGCGTAAATGTTATAAAATAATTTTTATCTCGAGATAGACCATTGTTTTTCACGAACAAAAATATTAGCGGCTTCGCGATCACGTATAAAAAAAATGGCATTAAACTGTCGTCGACGGTTTTGGAGTGAAAGTAAATGAATCCTCAGAAATCGGAATAAGTAGTTCATTATCTTCATCAAAATTATATTTTATTCTATCATATTTTATAAAAAATGTTTCAAAAAATTATTCACCGATTATAACAGCGATTATTATAACCGATACTATTTTTAAAACAGGTACACCTGGCAAAAGGTTCTTTCTAAAAATCTGAAATAATTCATAGGAGATCACTGCAGAGTCGACCGAAAAAAAAATGGCTGGGTTGACGGAAATTATATACCTATAATATATATACCTCTTCTATATCGCGTGATTATGCCATAAATTCATACCAATTGTTAAGGCCTATAAAATTTACCGTAATTTCTAAAATCATGGTATTAGCTGAATGATTCTTTTCGTTGTTTATACCATTAACTTTGAATGATTCTTGACTACGCGGGATAAAAATCGCTTTTTCGGGATTAATGATCTTATGGCATAGTTACAGTATGTATTTGTCGCATGACAGAACAATTAAATTTAATTACGATTACGGTACATTGATCATTCGGTACTCTACTCTTGGTATATCCCCAATTCTCGTACCCAGGGCAATAACATTATGGCTTTAGTGATGATATTCACGCACGGCAATTAGTTATCGATTTTTAAGATACCCTCCTGATGCAGATTAGAAATCTCGTTCGCTATTAGTTTGTTAGTTTAAACTATTAGTTTGAATAAATAGATAATGCGAGTTACGCGTTGATTATTGATTATTTTATTTTGCAAATTTTGTTTCGATTGAAACTGCAGTAATTCAATTTTAAATCGATTGAAGCACATTTTATGATGTCTATTTCCTTACGAAATATTTCGGGTACTCCGTTTTACCTTGCAGTGTGTCGTTTCGGAGTAAACAACTATTTATAGGGCTCTCACTGTGTATCGTAAGGTAGTACGGGTCTCATTGTATGCATTAGATATAGGGTATGAGTTCTTTGAGGGCAGTCTTCAAAGTAACTCGAGATTTCTCGAAGTAATTGCTGAATACGATGAAAAAGCTTCAGACTTATTCATTCTTCATTAACTAACAAACAAATTAAGCCCAAAATTCAAGCTCTTACCCAATTATTTATTTAATTTATAGCATTCATTTATAAACAAAAACTTTCAGAAAATTTGTTTTTTTCAACTTACTTTTATTCATATTTCAGAGAATAATAGTGTGAGACTAAAATTTATAAGCTGAAATTGACATCATTTTATATATAAAAATTTAATGAGTCGAGCATCACTACACTGAGAGAAAAATTTGTTTAAGTCAAGTAAACACATTTATTTGAAATCAAATTACTTGAGTAGAACCAGTGTTTATTTGAGTCAAACAAATCGTACTTGTTTAGAGTAATTGTGAACATTGAAGTAAAAAAATAATTTTCCATATTTTGATGTTCGTGATGCAAATAAAGTTTTTTGATTTTGAGATAATATTCATTAGAATCTAAAAAATCAGTTTTCAAAATCAAACACCATCATTCACTTCCCGAAAAATCCACCGCGTAAGCAAATATTTACTCAAATCGAAATTATGGAATATCGTAGGCAAGTAAAAGTTTTCCTAATGCAACAAAATCTGGCCGTCCATTTCATATATTTGAAAAAAAAAAAAGTTAACTTCGTTGAATAAATATATCGACTTGCTAGAAACAAATATTTATTTGCCAAAAAAAAATATATAACAGATACAATTCATGCAATAAGGCTTGATTCGAGAGCATAAATACTCATACTGTAGAAATATCTACTTTAATGAAGTTATTAAGTCATCAAAACCAATACCACATAGCTCACAAAATATTTACTAGAATTAGGTAAACATTATACATATATGACATAACACAATTCGATAAAATGAAGCAATTCATTAATTTGACGGGAAAAAGTGATTTTGTACATGATAAAAAAACAAAAATTGAATTAAAAAAAAAAAAAATCATCAATAAATATTATAAAAATATATAATATATTATATAATATATTATACATTATACATTATATATGATATATAATATATCATATATTATATATTATATATTATATATTATATTATATAATTATCAAAATATTATATATACATATATAATTCAAATCTTCTACATAGCGGGTTTAGTGTCTTTAGACATATCGCTTGGTTCAAGAAAGTATTTACTAAGGAATTGAACGCGGGAACAAAATAAAAGATCACGTGATCATCGACATGCAGGCATTGGTCGCTTATTTGAATGTAGTCTGTACGAATTCCGTACAAGTTCCGGTGCGCTGTAGCATCCGCCATTTCCGTAGAGAAGCGAGACCGGCCTGATCCTGCTCAGCGTGGCGTCGTTTACGTACGTGTTCGGCTGACTTGCGTAAAAAATTAACTCTTTTCTTGGTGAAAAATATTGGGGAACTGTGTGTGGTAATGGTTTTTGATCAATAGCTTTCAAATACAGATCCTTTCAAAGGTTCTTGTGAACCTCATGAACCATTTCTTGTACAATATGTGACATAATTAAGTATACTATTGGCTTTGTTTCAAACGGAACGAAATTCTATGTCTTTCAACATTCTTTGCAGATGTTCATCTGTACAATAAACTTGTTATTGTAGATCTAGTAGAAATTCTGTTGATGCAGGTAATTATTAATTTCTTTCCCAGTTTAGAGTGTCTCAGTAAAAAACATAAGTTCCGCATTCCAGTAAGTCTGCGTTTGAGGGAGGACCCTACTAAAATGCAATAAGGTAATCATTTCATAGATAGGACAATATTTATCTCCATTTAGTAACGATAATTGTAAGAGTGAATATGATTCAATGTTTCAAGTGAGGACCCTATACTAAAATTTCGAAATAAAAATGGTTCTGAATTATTTATATTAATGCAAATGGTCCAATCAGAAAGATGCATACCAAGATTTTAAGATAATGGTAGTTAGATGTCCCCAAAAAAATGCCAGCCTCCTTCGATGAAAATTCATGCGCCAGGAACCTTTCGCAGTCAAATTTTAAGTGACTTTCACTGTGAAAAGTTTCCTGCGCATGGATTTTCATCGAAGGAGGTTGAAATTTTTTTTAAGACATCTACTACCATTATCTATAAAAATCTTGGTATGTATTTTTCGATTAGACCAATTGCAGTATTTTAAATAATTCAAAACCAGTTTTTTCCAAAATTTGAATAGGGTCCATTGAAATATTGAATCATATTCTACTTGACTTACAATTATCGTTGCTGAACTAAAATAAATATTGTCCTATCTATGAAATGATTACCTCATTGCAAAACAACAAACATTTCGCTGAAGAGAGATAGCTACTTGATTTAAGTAAACATGTACTACATGTGAAGTGACATTTGTTCGATAGACATTTTGTGGTTTTCAATTCAAAAAATAATTTTCAATAGAAAAGTGGTGATTTACTTGTCTATAAACTACGAATATTTCAGTTGAACGAGTATCACTTCACTCGGAATAAATATTCCTTCTATTGATTCAAGTATCTACTTGCTGCGTATAAATATTTGCCCAACTTAAGAAAATCGGTTTTTCATTGGAAAAATAATTTTTGATAGAAAAGTGGTGATTTACTTGTCTATAAACTACGAATATTTCAGTTGAACGAGTATCACTTCACTCGAAATAAATATTCCTTCTATTCATTCAAGTATCTACTTGCTGCATAGAAATATTTGCCCAACTTAACAAAATAGGTTATTGTGTATCACAATTATTTTTTTCTAATTGTAATTATATTCTTGGTACGAATGTTGATCGACTTCTTTGGAACATTTATTTATTTCATTCGATTGAATGTTTGTTACATCGGAATGATAATATTCATCTGAGACTAATAAATGCTCTCTAAGGAGCCATCAATTATGAAATTTACTTGAAACAAGTAAAATTTTTTTGAATCAAGTATT
The DNA here is from genome assembly GCA_963924015.1 of Macrophya annulata. Classification (NCBI taxonomy): domain Eukaryota; kingdom Metazoa; phylum Arthropoda; class Insecta; order Hymenoptera; family Tenthredinidae; genus Macrophya; species Macrophya annulata. The sequence continues at coordinate 14,112,138 of OZ001258.1, forward strand.
TTTTTGGCTCAGTGTAATAGCTACTAATATTTTTAATTGCTTTTGTTATTTACGCAGATGATTTTTAAAAATGAAATCATTGTATCAATTTAATTATAATGAGCCTTAATGTAATTTTAATCTATATTCATCAATACTGGACAATCTTAAAATTACCTTCGAATTCCAGCTCCATAAATAATTAGGTTCGGGCTTTGTTTGAATGCTCAAATTATTTAGTGTTTAATGAAGTATAAGAATGACCTGAAGTATCTTTGCCGTATTGCAAACAGTTACCAAGTTATTTGTACTACAATGATAAATAACGAGAAACAAATGGTAAGTTTAAAAATATGAGAATATTCAAAATTGCATAAAAAATGGAAAAATTGTTTTGTTTTACAAGTCATACACGGTTGTTTTTGTAATTTTTTTTAGTGTCAAAAACAAAAACAAAGTATGGAGGTCCATTTGTTTATAACAAATTGCTTATTAAATAAACAAATAAAAAATTCATAAAAAAATTAATTTTTCTCTGGATATGAAAGAGGACTAGAAATAATGATTTTTAAAGAAAAAATGGTTCCTTAATATTTATAATCAGTTATAAAAAAAATTGTTAATTAAAGAAGATGTTTTTAAGCAATAAAATTTTTTTTTCAAGAAACGATTTCTGCTTAAAAATAATAATTTTTATCAATGATTATACATTACCAAAAAAAATTTTCTGATCATCTCATAAACAATGCATTTGTTTATAACAATTTTTTAAACAATGTGAATGAAAAAATTTAAAAAATTATTTTCACGTAGTTTTCCATAATCAGAAAATAAATTGAGTAGGACATTTGAAAAGAAAAAATTTTTATAGCTTAATTTAAGTTTTTAATTTTCTAATGCCTTAGATTGTTAATAAAAACGTGGAAAATCAAATTTTTTTGATTTTTCTAAAGCCTTTGAAGAATAGATCCAAGAAGTGGTAAAAATCTCAAATTCTCAGTTTGATAATTATCATGGTTTCAATGTAAATCTCCCACTTGTAAAAATTACTTAATTAACGAAAGTATAAATAATTGAGAAATTATGGGAAAAAAATTTTCTCAACGGATTTTCGTTTATTGATGTATTTAAATGATACCTCAGTTTTCTGGTTTTTCATTATTCATATTTAATCGGTTGAAAAATATTTCTTCAGTGAAGGAGCGAATCGTGCGGCGCGCGCGGAAGATACATCACCCGCTTTTAGCACTATTTTCACCTCTGAATTAAAATTATAAATATTGGTGATAGAACTCCGGGAGTTGGGACTTTTTTTTAGGAAATTTCCTCCTCTTCAAGGAACTTTTTTCTAAATTGCGATATCTACAACACTTTTTGAGATATTCGCAAAAAATCAAATCCCCTTTTCATATTTTTATTGTTCTGTGATTAGAAATTTCCAATTTTTTGTGTTCAACTCGCTTTTACTTCTACAATATTACAAATCTTGCGATAAAATTTATAAGGAGCAAGCATTGCAATGTCCAGATTCCGACGGTATTACTCAACTTTCGATTTTTTGTTTTAGAAATTTATTATGATTTTTTTTCCGCATCAGGGCGTAAATAAACATTAAAAGTTTCAAACGGCTCGGGAGTCGAGCGAATTTTGAAAATAGCATATACTACTTGTTACATAATTATTCAGAAGGATTCACAGAAAATTCTTCAAAAACGGAAAGCAATTCCGATTTGTCGTTTGGTAGTAATCATTCCAAAATCTTTATGCTGCCCGGTGCACGTGCTCGCTCATTCTATGACGTGTTGCAGCGGAGGATATGATGAACCTACTTGATGTTCATAGAATAGGTGAGCATGTAGACCGGGCAGCATAAAGACTTTGGAAAATGATTGTTGCTATTAAATGACGAATCAGAATTGCTTTCCCTTTCGAAAAGATTTTCGTCGAACCCTTCGGAATATTTACGCAATAGGTAGTTCATGCTTTTGTCAAAATTCTTTTGACTCCTGAGCTGTTTGAAATCTTCAATACATACGTATAAATTCACGCCGGGATTCGGAAACAAATTCAGGTGTATTTGCAAAACAATAAATCAAAACTTCAGTAAGACCGTCAAATTCGGAGCATTATGATGCACGCTCCTTATAAATTTAATTCCGAAATTTCTAGTATTGTAGAAATTAAGTCATGTTGAACACAAAAAATTGTAAGTTTTAATGACTGAAAAAAGTAACATTTTCATGATTGTTACGAAAACTAACAATTAGAAGGTTAGAAACTTTTTTTGAAGGACTCAATAGATGCGCGAGGTAATTTCCTAACAGGAGGCGGTATTGTAAAATTAGAAATCCGACTGAAAAAAATTATCACTGAAGGACCAACTCCAGCGGTGGCGTCCCGCGCGTTATTCCCTTCTAATTGTCACGGGTTCAATTAATCATTGCAAGAATTCTTCGATCTGCAGAAAAAAATGATGATGGGCATTCCATTTTTGACGAGGGATAACACAGCCATATCTTTGTGGGTGCAAATTCTTTTACGCACCATTCAAATGGTTGTTCGATTAAATGTCTAGATCATAAAATCCAAAATAACATTGAGACCATTTCCGTAAATCAGATCGATGTTCTAAGAATACCGCGTTTGAAAGTTTGTTTTGTCTATAATACGAGACAAAGATTTTCCAAACGATGAAATCTTTTGTATTTAACTCAGCGAAAGATGACAATTAAATGCTTCAGTGAAAACGGACTCAGCGACCTATATGCCCATTTTTCGGAAACAGCCTCAATTGTAATATTTTAATAGATAAATTTGATATCCTCCATTGCGCGTCGGCATGATAGCAATATGTACATTGAATCTGCAATATTTTAGTAACACCCGCAACATACCAATACAACCGTACATTCAAAAAACAACGTGTACAATAATTGATTAAATGAAGCCCGAATAACAATCTATATTAAAAGGAAATGTATGATTTTTAGAAAATCATATTACATTGGACGGAAATTATGGCGGCACGGTCGCAGCACTGTAAGCGGTATCGTCGATTGAGGCAGGCGCTTCAGAGGAATGATATATCACATCCTTCAAATGATCAACTGGATATACAGTCCGATTGCAATGATCCGATTGTAGAAACCGAAATTTCGCCACCAGCCATTCAGGACGTGATTACTGAATCCTCAACTGATTTTTTGGAGGAGTCGGAAACCGTAGACTGGACTCAACAATTGGCAACCACTTTCGTGGAACATAATATTAGCCATCAGGCCGTGAAAGCGATTTTAAATGTGTTGCGGAAGCTGCACCCGGAATTACCGGCTGATCCACGCACGTTACTGGGCACTGCAAACTGCAGTCAAACTATTTCAGTTTTTGGACCGGGCGACTTTAGCGAATTTGTTTACATAGGCATTCGGCAGCATTTAGAAACCCTATTGAAAAACACGCGCGTAACAGAGATTTATAGAGCGGAAAGCGATAAAGTAGTTGAGCTAATTTTCAACATCGACGGCATACCGTTATACAAAAATTCAAGAACGCAACTTTGGCCTATCCTTTGCAAAATTTTTCGCCGTGATATAACATTCCCTCCATTTGCAGTAGCTTTATATAAAGGTGACACTAAGCCATCAGACTTAAATAAATATTTAGATGATTTTGTGACTGAACTGAATCAATTGCAAGACATCGGCTTGACGATTAATGGTCTTCATTTGTTGGTTCGCGTAAAAGCCTTTTCTTGTGATATGCCAGCGCGTTCTTTTTTGAAAGGTACTCCTGGGCATAGCGGATTTTATTCGTGTGAGAGATGTACACAGCGAGGCACAAAACTGAGGGGAGAAAAAAAAACATTCCTCTTTCCCGAAATGAACGCTGATAAACGCACGGACGAATCATTTAATGTCGAGGCTCAAAAAGAACATCATAAATATCGGTCTCCATTGAATTCGATACAAAATTTTGGTCTTGTGACACAATTTGTGCTCGACGTCATGCATCTTGTGTTTATCGGCATCGTCAAACGTATTGTCAGAGCATGGGTGACGGGGCCCAAATCTAATGTTAGACTCCATAAAGCCGCGATTGAAGAAATTAATGATCGAATCAAGATACTGCACAACGAAATTCCGAAAGAGTTTCACCGAAAGTTGAGACCTATAACGGATATTGATCTTTGGAAAGCTACGGAATGTAAATTTTTTCTTATGTACTGCAGCCCTCTGGTAATTAAAGGTATAGTTAGCAAACAGTTAATGCAGCATTTTTTGAAATTACACGTCGCGATGCGTATTCTCTGCAACAGACTAGCTCTCATCAACGAGGTTCAAGTAGCGAGAGTATTATTGCAGGAATTTGTTCAGGAAGTTCCAGAGTTATATGGCGAACATTTTCTCGTTTCAAACGTTCATAACTTGCTTCACATATCCGATGACGTAGAAAACTTGTCATGCACGCTACAAGACACTAGTGCTTTTGCGTTTGAGAATTATCTAGGTCACATCAAACAACTAGTAAGATCACCCAATAAACCTATTGCACAGATTTGCCGACGACTTTCGGAAATAGCAACCGTCAAAATAAGCAAAGACATTACAATTCGTCAAGACGTAACAATAGAGTATCCGCGAAAGACTGTCACAAATCTGACTAGACTGCAAGACGATACCGCTGATAGGATACGAATTAAAGGTGTCACCCATAAAAATTACTACCTCAACCGAAAATCACCGGACAATTTTGCAGTACTGCCTAATAATAAAATTTTAAAAGTCTCGTCCATCTACAAAAAAAATAATGAAAGGATCTACTTGACCGGGCACATATGTATTACGATGACTCTGTTCCGCAAGCCGTACAATTCGGGGCTTGTCGGTAGTTTTATCATAACGGGATTTGAACGAAAACAGCAGAATGTTCAACTTGCAGAGATCGAATCAAAGGCCATAGTTTTTACAAAAAAATCAAAATTAGTTGCTGTAAAAATGTTGCATTAATTGAAACCTTTCCTTGACATAGCGACTATCCAGGATTCACATCAGTCACGCAAAATCAGATTAATTGTAGTATTCTAGACTATAGCGACGAAACTCTGTCAGCAATCACCTGTTTTATATCTAAAATCATGTGGATTAGGCCTAAGGGGCGCCATTCAACTTTCACATGAGGCCTTTCGAGGTAACATCTCCATGATTAAAGTAGCATCACCGTCTGCTTTCCACTTGCACTTATCAATTTTTTAAGCATTCCGAATATCTATGGATATTTCTAATCCGAGATTATAGATGCGTAGGATTAAATCTACAGATTTTTTTGAGTGGAAATATCAATATAAAAATAAAATGTAGGCGAGGGAGTTCAGATTTGTAACGGAATTTCAGAAAGGGTTTTGTTAAAATTTGTGACGAAGTAAAATAAGAGAATGGGTATTGCAGAGTGTAGCGTGACCTGAAACCTGAATGGCCCCCATTAGGGATACCACAGGAATAAAAAAAAAAAAAAAAAACGCTCCATGTACTATACCTCTTGGGTGGTGTGGAAATTAGTACACTGCTATACTACTATCAGTACACTACTATACTAGACTACGTTTTATTGACTGTACTATTTCTGAAATCGAATCCCATTGAACGTAAAATTGCATACAGTTATTTTTTATAGAAAGTTAATTGTTCAACTTTGATTTGAATATGTTTTCGATGAGTTTAACTGAATCATTTACTTGTAACAAAATTTCATGAAAATTTCAGCTTTTAAACCCGAAGAGTTACGACATAATTTAACAAAACGTATTGTTCAGTAATCATTTTATTGTAACGATTCTACTGAATATATTTAACAACAAATTTTTTTCAAGAATGATCAATAAGAGATTGGTATAAAACAGTAATATCCGTACACGCGGGGTGACCCGTGGTTTAATATACTATACACATGGGGCATTCCACACCAAATTGACCACGTTTGAACCCGACCCCTTTTGATTTGGCTGAAAGTTTATATGTTACACTACCCCACTAAAAACTGTTCTATTTCTTGTTGTTAAACGTGTTTTTCAGAAGAAAAAAAAAAAAACAAATAAATATTCAAAGTCATATTCTACGAAATTTTTCAGTTTTTCGGAAAAAAACCAATAATTTTTCAAGCTCGCCATTTTTGATTAATTTTTTAATTAATCAAATGGGGTCGGGTTCATAAGTGGTCGACTTAGCGTGGAATGCCCCATATGTATAGTATATTAAATCACAGCTCGCCCTGCGTATGCGGGTATTACTGTTTTATACCAATTAGTAAAAAATCATCTTTTTCATATATTCTTAGATAAAGAAAAAATATTTTAAAAGTAAATAGTGCATAATAGCATAAAAGAAAATATGAAGAAAAACAAAATCGATTTTATTTTTGTTCGACTATGTTATGCCATATGGATCAAGTTTCAAGTTCTACCGTGTAAAGAAAAGTAAGAAAGGAGTTTTCTGTGGAAGATTCGTGACTGATATCCGAAAAGAACATATTTGAATATAACGACAAAAACTTTTTCATCTATTTTTTTTTTAAGGAATGGTTGAAAACTTACAAGAAAATTAGTTTTTAACGTCTCTTATCGATAATTCGTACAAAAAAAAATTTTGTCAAAAAATATTCAGTACAATAGTTACAATAAAATAGATACTGAATAATACGTTTTTTTGAATTATGTCGTTCCTCTTCGAGTTTAAAAGCTAAAATTTTCCAGAAAATTTTTTATTTCAATTAGAAGTCGATCAGCTATACGGATTTTTTAAAATCACTGGGGTAAGATTTTATATGCTTATCCGGTTACACCCTATATGCTGACTTAAATTAGATCGACAAAAAAAATTATTAGCCTTGGATTTATATACAAAAGAAAAACGATTAAAAACATAAGGGTGGAGTAATTTGTGGACGAACAATTTTTTCTTTGATTCTGATCTATTCGTCAAGAATAATATATACAATTGGTCTTATGGAACCTACGGTGAGGAATGTTTTTTCAGATTCAATCAAGTCAGTCAATTTAGATACAATTTATTTCAAATAATTTATTGGCGATGGTAACATATAATTATACGAACATACAACACGATTGTCAAATTATCATAGTTATGCCATAGTATATGCCTTATTAACTAGCATTTTATGTCGAATGAAAATGTACCGTAAGTCTATTAAAATAGCAGGAAAGCCTGCATACCAAAGAATGATAGTAGTGGTTCACAGTTAAATCATAGCTACTTTGCATTCAAAGTCAAATTTCATGTTTACTAATTCCTAATTAGTTGCCATAATATAATTATTATATCATTGTCAGCAGCGATGACCAAAAAATACTCAATTGTATTATTCATGGATAACAGCATATCTGTGGTGCCAACATTTTGGCTGAAGAAGACGCTGCAGGGCCAGGAATTCGCACTTTGGCCAACGAAAAATGTTGACGAAGCAATTAAAAAGTGCTCTAGTCCAACGCAGGCTTGGACAACGTTTGACATAATTAAATGTTTTACTGCAACAAGTACGTTCTCATATGTTTGAATACAATACCAATACAATTTGCATTTTTAAATAGAGGATTTGGGTTGATAACGGATATACATTTCACGAGTCCAGCTTCCACAGTTCAGTAAAATTTCAACTCACCACATTAAATTTCAGTTGAGGGAATACGGGGATAAAATGAGTGAGTTTATGTGAAAGTTTTAAGAAATGGAATTGAGTAAGTAGAGTCCCATTGCCTCATAGGTTCATCTGTGACTGATTATACATTTGTGCTCACCATAAATCATTGCTTACAACTTAATGTGTGGACTAAATGAATTCTTCTTGACAATATTGATTCTTAATGAGAATATATTAATCCTTACCACCTTTCAACAATATATTATTCCTTACCACCTCTCAACACCTTTCCACCTGTACTTTATTCAGATACCTATAAGAAAGCGGTGAGATTGGCGAGTGAGGCTGAAGAAGACAGCCACTTTGAAGAATCGAGTGACGTTGGATGTGAGCCATCACTTCATATGCCTGAGGGCAATACTTCAATCCCACGAGCAGGTGAACGAGTATATTTATTGCTGAAATAAAGAATGAAGATGCTATCACGAAATCCAATAATTTATCGATACGTGGAAATTTACACAATTTAATATGAACAACAAATTTCAGAAATCTTTACAACAATTTGGTATGTTTATAATATTTCTCTTGTCACCATTAAAATATGATCATATATAGTAAGACCACATCGAGTCGCAGTGACCACTGTCACTCCGCCGACAGCTGTAGTCTCCGCAACTACTTCAACAGCAGCATCGTGTCAGACTTGTGCACAACTCATAGGTATGTTGTGGCTTATTATGGAACTGTAGATTATTGAATTCAAAAATGTATATACAAAAACACCATGCAATGAAAAAAAATGTATAACATGCATCACATATCTATCGGCATTGCCCAACATATCATCAGAGCATGAGTCGCAGAGTTCGAGTCAAGTATCAGACTTCTTAAAGCTGCTATTATAGAAATTGAAACGTGATCAAAATTTTTGAGCGATATTCCGGAAGAATTTTATCGAATGTTAAGACCTGTAACGGATTTATCAAAAGCAATGTAACTTAAGCGATCTCTAATGTACTACAGCTTTTTAGTAGTAATAGGTATAGTGAGCAGTTACTTGATGTAGCACTTTTTGAAATCACACATCGCATTATTCTTCGCAACAGAGTGCTCCTTTTGTTGAAGCTTAAGTTAGTACAGTATCATTGCAGGAGTTTGTTCAGAAAGTTCTTCAATTATGTGGCAAGTATTTCTCATCTAAAATGTCCACAATTAGACGCAAACACCGACGAGACGCAATACTACAGCGACGGACCTTTTTCCAGTGACAGTCAAGCTGAACGACAAAAATTAGGATAATAAGCAGCGATAATATATATGAATGGATATGATCAATATATACAATTTGAATTCACAATATATTTTGACTATAAGAACTTACTAGAGATAGCAATAACAAAATACAAAAAAAAAAAACACAATTGAACTAAAACTACTGAACTCTATTATGATAAAAAAAAATTGGCAACCTCTTTCGTAGAGCAGAATATTAGCCATAAAGTCGTAGTAAAATGCGATTTTCGAGGCGAATGGGAAAAAAAAAATTTGATTTGCCCAAAATTAAAGCTAATACCTCAAACGGATCATCATAAGTGTGCCAGATCCTATGCTAAATTTCTTATCCCACCATCACTTTTATTGTTAATCCGTTTGCCATAGCTCTGAAACCAGAAAAATAGTGGATTTTAGTAAATATTCATGATACAAATTATTAATAAGCCTACCAAACAACGTAGAAGATGTATCATACACATCATACGATCAGCGTCTTTGCATTTGAAAATTATCCGGGTCATATTGAAAAGTGATGACATCACCTAATAGACGTATCGCACAAATTTGGCGACGACTTTCTGGAACAGCAGTCATCAAAATAGGTAGAGACATAACAATTTGTCAAGACGTAACAATAGAGTACCCGAACATTTTCTAGTTTCAAACGTTCATATCTTGCTTCACATATCCGATGATGTAGAAAACTTATCATACACGCTACAAGACATTAGTGCTTTTGCGTTTGAGAATTATCTAGGTCACATCAAAAAAACTAGTAAGATCACCCAATAAATCTATTTTCCCAGATTTGCCGACAACTTTCCGAAATAGCAACCGTCAAAATAAGCAAAGACATTACAATTCGTCAAGACGTGACAATAGAGTACCCGCGAAACACTGTTTCAAATCAAACTAGTCCACAAGACGATACTGCTGATAAAATATGAATTAAAGGTATCACTCTTAAAAATTATTATCTCGACCCAAATCACCGGAAAATTTTGCAGTGCTGCCTAATAATAAGATTTTGAAAGTCTCGTCCGACTACAAAAAAAAAAAAAAAATTATGGAAGGCATATGTGTATGTATTACGATGGTTCTGTTCTGCAAGCCGTACAATTCCGAGCTTGTCGGTAGCTTTATCATAACGGGATTTGAACGAATACAGCATATTGTTCAACTTGCAGAGATCGAATTAAAGGCTATAGGTTTTACAGAAAAATCGAAATTAGTTGCTGTAAAAATGTTGCATTGATTGAAATCTTTGGACTCCTATTGCTGCCTTCCTCAGGTGCTAAATTGTAGAAATTGTTCATATTTTCTTTCATACCTGTGTGCGTAGGCTTTCCTTGACATAGCGACCATCCAGAGTTTACATCAGTCATGCAAAATCAGATTATTTGTAGTATTTTAGACCGTAGCGACGAGACTCTGTTAGAAATCACCTTTTTTCACAACTAAAATCATGTGAATTAGCCCCAAAAGGCGCCATTCAATTTTCACATGAAGCCTTCGGAAATAATATCTCCATCATACTTTCATCAGGTGCTAAATTGTGCACATAGAAAGGTGCACACAGTTTTTGATATACGTGTGCGTGGACCTTTAATTGATATTGCAGCTATTCCCATTTGATTCAACTGCTTGACCACATTTCAATTTGCAGAATGCGCTGACAAAATAGTTTCACTTTGGTAAATTCTGAAAACACATAAGTAGCTATGAATAAGACATGAAACATAAATTCATAACTTATCATAATCGAAACTACTAAAATGTACGATAATCAAATAACGACCACATACTATTACATAATTATTTGAAGACACATCAGGTATGGCCTATCCTGTCCTAACCAAAATTTGCAGAGTCCTCAAATGATTTTTTGGAGGAATCAGGGGCCGTGAGCTGGTTCACGCACGTTATAGGGCACTGCAAACAGTCAAACTATTTCTGTTTTTGGACCGGACAATCCAAGCAAATTTGTTTATTTAGGCATTGAGTAGGTCGCAGCACTGTAAACGGTATCGTCGGTTGAGGCAGGCGCTTCAGAGAAATGATTTACTACATCCTTCAAATGATCAACTGGATATACAGTCCGATTGCAATGATCAGATTGTGGAAACCCAAATTTCGCCACTAGCCATTCATGACGTGATTACTGAATCCTCAAATAATTTTTTGGAGGAGTCGGCAACCGTAAACTGGATTCAACAATTGGCAACCACTTTCGTGGAATATAATATTAGCTATCAGACCGTGAAAGCGATTTTAGATGTGTTGCGTAAGCTGCATCTGGAATTACCGGCTGATCCACGTACGTTACTGGGCACTGCAAACAATCAAACTATTTCAGTTTTTTGACCGGACGATCTTAGCAAATTTGTTTACTCAGGCATTCAATAGCATTTAGAAACCCTATTAAAAAAGACGCGCGTAACAAAAATTTATAGAGCGCAAGCTAATTTAGTTAAGCTAATTTTCAACATCGGTGGCATTCGGCAAATGACAATGACGATTCGTGACAAATTTTTCACTGCTACGTTATATTTCCCCTATTTACAGTAGCTTTATATGAGGCGGACACTAAGTCATTAGACTTGAATAGATATTCAGATGATATCGTAACTGAACTGAATCAATTGCAAGACGTTCACTTGACGATTAACGGGCTTCGATTATCAGTTTATGTAAAAGCCTTTCCTTGCGATATGCCAGCACGCTCTTGTTTGGAAGGTACTCCTGGGCATAAAGGAGTTTATTCGTGTGAGCAGTATACGCAGCGAAGCACAAAACTAAGGAGAGAAAAAAAACATCGTTAGTATCGGTTTTTACTGAACTCAATGAAAAATTTTAGTCTTGTGAAACCATTTGTACTCGTCATCATACATCTTGTATTTATAGGTATCGTCAAACGTATTTTCAGAACATGAGTGACAGGGCCCAAGTTCAATGTTAGACTTCATAACGCCGCGATTTAAGAAACTAATAATCGAACCAAAATATTGCACAGCAAAATTCCGAAAGAGTTTCACTGAAAATTAAAACCTATAACGGAAGCAAGCAGCTAATGATGCATTTTTTGGAATTACACGTCGCGATGCGTATTCTCTACAACAGACAGGTTCTAATTGATGAAATTCAAGAAGCGAGAGTATTATTGCAGGAATTTGTTCAGGAAAGTGCTCAGTAATATGTTAAAGTAAAATTATTTACTGTAAAAATGTTGCATTGATTGAAATTTTTCGACTTCTACAGCTGCCTTCATCGGTTGCTCAATTGTAGAAATTATTTATATTTCCTTCTAGCTACGTACACGTAGGTTTTCCGTGATGTAGCAACTATCCTAGTTTTCTTCAGCCACGCAACATCAGATTATTTGTAGTATATTAGGCTGTAGCGATGAGCCTCCATCATAAATCACCTGGTTTTATAAATAAAATCATGTGGATTAGGCCGAGGGGGCATCATTCAACACTTGTCATCAAAATGAGTGGAAGCATTGCAATTACTTCAAAATTGAGGGACACATAGTTATAGACTATCCTGGGCAAACTCTTTAATCCCGACGTTACCTTTAGTCCATTTGGAGTAGCTCTGAAACAAGGAAAACATTGGGTTTCAGTGAATATTCGTGATCAAATAAATTCATAGATATTGAGTATAAAAGTAATAAAACAATAATTTCGTAGCCAAATTGAAGCAATTCCAATACGATGGTTTGACAATTGAGGAACTTCATTAGTCATCGATATGTGAGAAAGCCTTCAAATGAGCATGCTAGTATGCTCAATTTTGGAGGTACCCTGAGACTTAACCGATTTCACTTGATTGACAGGCTCAGTATCTTCAATCTATAAAAGGGCAAACGATCACTTGTTTTCCCTGAGATAAATGCTCATGATCATACTGTCGAAACCTTTGATCTGAAAAATAAAAATCAACTTTATAAATATTAACTTCGAATATTTCAAATATTTCGGTCTTGTCTCAATTCTTGAGATACGATCCGACATTCATGGCTATCGTCAAATGTATAATCAGAGCACGGGCAATGGTACTCGAGCCTAGCGGCACTGCGATTTATGTAAAATCAGCAATATCAATAATAACAATAATAATAAGATGAGTAACAATGAAAACTCAGTATATAAAGAAACATTCATTGACCTGAATATGAATCTTACCATGAATAATAAAAGCTTACAGATAATAATTAAGACTTGCGATAAATATTGAAACATATGAGAACATTGTTGCAGGAACCTATTCTGCAAATTCTTCAATACTGCGGCTAATGTTTATTCAATTCAGCTTTCACAACTACTTTTAAATATCATTGAAATGCTGGTGTAATCCCAAAAAAAAAACGATTGCTCAAATTTGTCGACGACGTGGACAATCAATTATTTGATGTAAGGGCATAGAAATTGGCCAAGACTTGGATAACAAATGAATAACAATATTGAAATCATGAAACTACGGAAAAAATAAGACCTTACAATGAATAATCAAAATACATAACAATAAATAAAAATTAATAAAATCAAATAATAAAAATCACAATAAAAGTAAACTATATATAACTAGACTATGGAAAAAAATAAGACCTTACAATGAATAATCCAAATACATAACAATAAATAAAAATTAATAAAATCAAATAATAAAAATCACAATAAAAGTAAACTATATATAACTAGACTATGGAAATAAAATAAGACCTTACAATGAATAATCAAAACACATAACAATAAATAAAAATTAATAAAATCAAATAATAAAAATCAAAATAAAAGTAAACTATATATAACTAGACTATGGAAAATGAATGATTTATTTACAAATATTAGTTTCAATTCATGATCACCCAATACATGCGCATTGTTTTCAGCAAAAATGGAAGGCCAGGACCGGAAGCTGGACAATCTGTCTGTGAAACAGGACGAAGCTGTGGCAATGTTGAATAAAATGGGGGCGGCAATAAGCGAACTGAGGCAAACTATTATATATTCAAAGCCAGCCGAAGTGGCCGAGGCATTTCAAAACTTTGAAGACGTCTTTGGCCGCTGTTTGCCATTGACCACTTCAAATTCGATACTGGAGTTTGAAGACCATCTCGAGCAGAGCCAAAACTTCAAGTTGCTTGTAAGGCGCTTATTGCATCAAACCAAAGCATCAGCAGATACAATTGTGTGTTGATTACAGCAGCGGTGGAACCAATAAAGAGCAAATTAGTCTTACTTTCTTTTGAAATTGATTAGGTAAAATAAGGGGGTTGTCGAGGGAGGGCAGAAATAAATCTGTAAAATAAAATAAAATTTGTTCTTAATAACAAGTGTTCCACCGCTACTGCTTGATTGCTGTTTGTACTATTTTCAAGTTTAAATACAGAAGACATTAAGTATAACAAGAAAAGGATCAAATACTTTGTCTCAGGTTTATCTGAACATGAATACTATAAAAATAATTAAGATACCATATTGCATATTTTTATTTTTCAAGGTACAATACCTCTTGAAGACATGTGGCGGAAGAGGCATCAAAGAGTTTATCTTTGATGTCCTCAAAAAGTTGGTCGGGAATAATATTGCAGTGCAATATAGTGGACAGGGGAAGCGGGGAACGAAAAAAAATTTTTCAGCCCTCCGCATGTATAAGGTGATCGTGTGTAAGTGTAATTTTGGAATTACCTATCTGCTAACATACATAGATACCGTTGAATTAACTTGAAATTTTTTCCCTATTTCAACTAACACATCAAATAATCTTTATATATTACGTCTGTAAGATTCTCATCTTAAATTATAATTAAAAACTGACGAACTGGAACATGATCACATTATCCCAGGGTAGTTGGGACTATAATAGCAATAATTTCTTGATGACTATAAGTTGGGAGAATGGCACTGCTGGTATTGAAATCAAAGTAGGCTCCATAAATAGTTTTTAATCTGGGTAGACTATCTGTAGATCTCGAGTCAATGATATGGTTGACATAGTTAATTAGTTCGCAGCCACTGTACTCATGTCTTGCTTGAAGAAACGCAGTTCCTGTCATAATTTAGCGTTTGTGTTGTTAGCCCTCGTGAAATTTAAATTTCAATTCTGCAAGGGGTGGTGAGAATATAATAATCTGTGGATATAATGGATCAGTGAGGGTTTGTCAAGTTACCTAAGTTAGAAAAACTTTATTGTTGATTGAAACTTATCACCGATAACCGATCATCAACCGATACTGAAATTTAGAAAAATATAGTTCTCTGGTTCTTAAAGGTGTAGAAGAGGTCCGAATAAAAAAAGTCTACGTTACGTTGTGAATGATCCTAGTATCTATACATAGAAAAAAATTCAATCTTCTGCCATGAAAGTGCAGACGCAAGGAACCTTTCGCAGAACCTTGCAGCGCAGCGAAGGAAAGCTTCTGCAAAAGGTTCCTTGCGTCTACACTTTCATAATATAAGGATGAATTTTTTTCTGTACATAGATACTACTATCATTCACAATTTAACGTAAAATTTTTTTAATTGGACCTTTTCTACGCCTTTGAAAACTGAAAAACTATTTTTTGTCGAAATTTCAGTATAGGCCCCCCTTAAATATCAAACCAATTACATGTAAAATTATTGCAACCTACCTGTGAAACTGCGATTGTAGTCGGCAGAATAACGTTGAGTATGAGCCACGTGCTCAGCTATTTTTTTTTTTAAGTTGTGTTTAGTTGACCATTGGTTCTCAATTACTCTTGTTTATCATGGCCACGAGCTCTTGCTAGTCTTTTGGCGATATTGTTTCTACGTACATCACTCACACTTTTGTTAATTATTAAGCCCACATGAATTTCGTTATTATTTTCATTCGTCACTTACACTCTTGTTAACTATATATTGTTAAGCCCACGTGTTTTTCGACATTATTTTTGTCAATTGTTGTCTGCCCGCCACACTTATATTTATTAAACATTTGGAATCACTAATGGTGACACTATCAAAACAATTTTGCTATACATATTTTTATGATTTTATAAGCGCATCGCAAGAATGCTACCAGGGCCATGCCGAAAAAGAGATTCTGGGGATTGTGGGCCATTTTTTAATTGGTGTTCGAGATCGCGGAGAGGAGCGAAAGAACCGCCACACGGGAACCGAACGCCTGACGCCAGACGGCGATATCCCCGTCTAAATCAGATAATGATAACTATTATACACGTAAAATTCACAAATAAAAGCGTTTTTTATAAATAACACATGATTCATGTTTTACAAATCATTGTACTGCTTCCTCTTCTTAATCCCTATATGGTTATATCCAAATCACTATACTGTACATATTGTTAATGGGTAGTTATGTAAAGGTCGTGTGTACATAGGTATGTAGTGCAGCTGACGCAACATTATTAGCAGTCCTTGCCGTGTTTCAATTGGCACGAAGTATATACTTCATGCATACTTATACCCCTTGACAAAATACACGTGACGTCACGACACGGTATATATCGCTCCTGTGTTGTCCAGAGTCTACTATGTTCCTATAGATCTATAGCATTCGCAAAAAATATCGAAACTTGTCCTGTAGAAGTTAGACTGGATAAATCTTCAATACATCTTGAGACCACTTCGAGATCAGCCAACAATGAAAAACCTTCAAAACCTAAATTTCTCAAATTTTTGTTGGTACAGCATATTTATTATACAAGAACTATCATGCATCACCCTGTCATCAAAGATGAGTGATTCGGCCTCATATCCTAACTTTTACTTAAGCACATGAAAAACCAATTCACAGGAATTTTTCTGTGAAGGAAGGACTTTGGTAGAATTATGATGAGAACTATTTTTCTTTTTTAAAATTACTCGAAGAAACGTAATCGAAAATTCCTTTCTGTAAAAGTTCGATATATACGTAGATAGTGTGTGTATAAAAACAACAATGTTCTGCGATAAAAGTGGTAATGCAAGGATCTTTGCAGGGGTACCACGAAGTTTTCTGTGAAAGAATTGTTGCGTTACCACTTTTATCGCAGAACATCGTTATTTTTTTTCAGTTCACATACAGTAGAACCCCGTTTATCCGAGGTAATGTGGGGAGAGGGTACCTCGGATGAGCGAAAACTCGGATAACACGGAAAACATACACGATCCTAGTTTTCTTTTACTATTTTTATTGTATTATACATATTTTAAAACGTAATACAAAATAAATCTGTTCTAATAATTTTTCCAACCCAACGAAAATCTATTTAGTAGTAGTAACGGGCGACTCCAACATAGCTGCTTTTTCCATTTTACTCAAGACTGTCCGCATTATCCGAGCATACCTCGGTTAATTCAGAGTGCTTGGATGAGTTGGGTGCCTCGGATAACGCGGAGCCTCGATTAATCGAGAGCCGGATAAACGAGATTCTACTGTATTAACATAATAAAACTTTTTCAGAAAGGAATTTTTGATTATTCCATATTTTGATAGTATTTTTTAGTATTGATCTCGAATTGAGGTGACTGTCATCTAAGATATTATTGTTCGCCGTGACACCTAGCTTCAGCACGGGTGTAGCTGGACATGGCAAGATTTAAAATTGATGTTGATTTTTCCTGACGAGCACAACGCGTCGCAATAAAAATTTCACATATGCCCATCTGCTACCGCTATGTCCTGAAATTACCTAGCTCCCTTCTGGTCGCCACCTCGCATCGCTACATCGCTTTTATATGGCCCTCATGTTGAGCCGCCACATTATCTAGTATCCCACAATGCCGATAGATGGTTGGCGTGCTCGCAACTAAACTTGGACCGAGCTGGCTAGACATCTGGGTCCCCGGGGATAGATGTTCATTCGTAACTACTGGGTACGTGTGTACACATGGCGCACTACCCTGACCTCTGTACAGCAATCTTATCTGATAATGATGGGGTGCAGTAAGACTGATGGAATATATGTATATATAATTATATTCTTCAGCTACTGTAGAGCAGCGCTGTGGAGTGCCTTTTTGAGTCACTGTAGTTAGTACTAGCTTGGCTCCTACATGGTTGTAGTTATAACGTGCCAGCATATACCTATACTACCGATATGTATGGGTATATATATATATATATATATATATATATATATATATATATATATATATATATATATATATATATATATATATATATATATATATATATATATATATATGACTCCAAATAAGTTGTCAGTTCTATCTTGGGTTGTACTTGGCAACGCGACAACTGAGACATGTGGCCGCTACGTGGCAACAAGGTAGCGAAACTATATGGTTTCTTCATGGTTATGACGTCGCAGCTAGGTGAAAATGCTATGTGGCACCCAAGAAGCATCTACTTGGCACCAATATCGTTTACTCATGAAACCACACATGTGTGAGCTAGATAGCAGTCGTATTCAATCTTTAGGTGGCCACTATGTTGTCATTTGTCGGTTTTATCTTGGCTTATACTTGGCAACGACAACCTACTCATGCGGCCGCTACGTGGCAACAAGGTAGCGAACATTCGTGGTTTCTTTATGGTTTTGATCCGGAAACTAGAAGTGCTACACTATTACACTAATTACACTAATGCCGTGTAATTTCGCCACCTAGCAGCCAGGTCGAAACCAGAAGTAAACCGTGTTCTTTTTTCATCTTGCTGCCATCAAGGTGCTACATGTGTTGGTCGTCGTTGCTAGGTGAAAACCGAGATAAAGCTCACTAAAGCCAACATAGCGGCCACATTGGTTAGGTGGGTTGGCCATATAGCCGCCGTATGGTTGCCACTCGAAATTGTTACCCGGGTTATAAACAATTAACTGAAAAAAAAAATGGGGTTCGATTATTTGCTAATATCTCAAAAACTATTTGACATTTTTCAAATTTGAAAAAAGATTCAAAAAGAGGAGGAAATTTCCCAAAAAAAAGTTCGGCCTCCCGGAACTGTAGGACCAATATTTATAATTTTCGCAGAGGGTTGAAAATACGGCCGAAAACGGGGACTCTGTCTTTCGTAACCCCCGCCCACTTTGGACCTTTAATGAATAAATATTGTTTAAACTTATTAAATATGAAAATTAAGATTCGAAAAAATTCAGGTATCTACTGGATTGATAAATGAAGAATATTCCGCGGTCAAAAAATTTTTATCGCGATTTTTCTATTAATTATGCATTAGTTAATTAACAATTTATTCCTACTTGAACATGAACATTGCAAGTGCGATAATTGTTGAATAACAAATCTGAAAATTTTTTCCTTTTTTGGAGCTATTTTTGGAAGGTCTCAGAAGAGATTCCCGTTGGAAAAATTAAAAAATTGTTATTTTTCATATTGTTATCAACAATTTACTTAGGTTAAAAATTAAAAAGCTTGATTAATCATTGAAATAATTTTTTATTAGGAAAGGTTTGAAACAATCCAGTCGAGTCAATGGTTCAATTTCGCCTGACGTTAATTAACGTGCTTTAATCTTGTGAGAACAGTAGTCTTTCTTCGGAAGTGACTATGTACCACCAACACACCATCAAGGTTCTCACATGGCATCAATAGCCTAAGCCTCTGATGAGGGCAGCATACAACTGCCGAAACGTCAGGCGAAATTGAACCATTGACTCGACTGGATTGTTTCAAACCTTTCCTAATATAAAAAAGTTCGAGTGCTGACGAAATAATTTTTTTTTTTTTATATTACTATTGATTCGTTTTTTTACGATCAGAAGCCACATGAAAATGATTTTTAAAAATTTTTATTTCCCATTGTTCAAAAAATTCTTATAAACAAATGCTTTGTTTATAAGATAATTTAAAAAGTTTTTTTGGAAACATAATCTTTGATGAAAATTATGATTTAAAAAAAAAAAATCGTTCCTAAAAAAATATTTTTTATTGCTTAAAAACGGATTTGTTAATTAACAATTTTTTTCTACCACCTATAATTATTATTAAGGAACCATTTTTTTTTTTGGAAAATCATCATTTATCTTGCTCTTTGATAACTAAAAGAAAAAAATTGTTTTCATCTACGCTTTCATTGTTTATTTAATAAACAATTTGTTATAAACAATCAAATTTTTTTTATATATTTTTTTTCTTTTTCTACATAATGAAACAAAAACAACCATGTGTTATTTTTTGAGAAAAATAATTTATTTATGTTTTTTATCGAATTGTAAAAATTCTGTTCTCCTTTACTTCATCATTCTCTCCTGATTTTTTATGTTTAAACTTATTATAACTTACAAACTAGAATAAATGAGTCTCAAGTTTTTTTATCGTATCTTAATTAGTTTGTAAGTTATAATAAGTTTAAACATAAAAAATCAGGAGAGAATGATGAAGTAAAGGAGAACAGAATTTTTACAATTCGATAAAAAACATAAATAAATTATTTTTCTCAAAAAATAACACATGGTTGTTTTTGTTTCATTATGTAGAAAAAGAAAAAAAATATATAAAAAAAATTTGATTGTTTATAACAAATTGTTTATTAAATAAACAATGAAAGCGTAGATGAAAACAATTTTTTTCTTTTAGTTATCAAAGAGCAAGATAAATGATGATTTTCCAAAAAAAAAAATGGTTCCTTAATAATAATTATAGGTGGTAGAAAAAAATTGTTAATTAACAAATCCGTTTTTAAGCAATAAAAAATATTTTTTTAGGAACGATTTTTTTTTTTTAAATCATAATTTTCATCAAAGATTATGTTTCCAAAAAAACTTTTTAAATTATCTTATAAACAAAGCATTTGTTTATAAGAATTTTTTGAACAATGGGAAATAAAAATTTTTAAAAATCATTTTCATGTGGCTTCTGATCGTAAAAAAACGAATCAATAGTAATATAAAAAAAAAAAAATTATTTCGTCAGCACTCGAACTTTTTTATATTAGGAAAGGTTTGAAACAATCCAGTCGAGTCAATGGTTCAATTTCGCCTGACGTTTCGGCAGTTGTATGCTGCCCTCATCAGAGGCTTAGGCTATTGATGCCATGTGAGAACCTTGATGGTGTGTTGGTGGTACATAGTCACTTCCGAAGAAAGACTACTGTTCTCACAAGATTAAAGCACGTTAATTAACGTCAGGCGAAATTGAACCATTGACTCGACTGGATTGTTTCAAACCTTTCCTAATAAAAAATTATTTCAATGATTAATCAAGCTTTTTAATTTTTAACCTAAGTAAATTGTTGATAACAATATGAAAAATAACAATTTTTTAATTTTTCCAACGGGAATCTCTTCTGAGACCTTCCAAAAATAGCTCCAAAAAAGGAAAAAATTTTCAGATTTGTTATTCAACAATTATCGCACTTGCAATGTTCATGTTCAAGTAGGAATAAATTGTTAATTAACTAATGCATAATTAATAGAAAAATCGCGATAAAAATTTTTTGACCGCGGAATATTGTTCATTTATCAATCCAGTAGATACCTGAATTTTTTCGAATCTTAATTTTCATATTTAATAAGTTTAAACAATATTTATTCATTAAAGGTCCAAAGTGGGCGGGGGTTACGAAAGACAGAGTCCCCGTTTTCGGCCGTATTTTCAACCCTCTGCGAAAATTATAAATATTGGTCCTACAGTTCCGGGAGGCCGAACTTTTTTTTGGGAAATTTCCTCCTCTTTTTGAATCTTTTTTCAAATTTGAAAAATGTCAAATAGTTTTTGAGATATTAGCAAATAATCGAACCCCATTTTTTTTTTCAGTTAATTGTTTATAACTTTTGCAATTTTTGCAAGCGGCTCTTGAATTTTTTCAAAAATCATCTACACGCTATTCCGAATCGAATGACGCCTCGTTCATATTTTTCGGAGGCGGAGAAAAAAGTTTGACCCAAAAAGCACTTCTTGACTAGACTATAAAGGCTAAAGCCGCACATCAACAATAAAATTCCGGAAAGTAGATCGTACTCGTCCAATAACAGTAACTACTTACATTACAAATTACATCTAAAGTGTACAAATAATTCTCACCTGTGATCAATAAGTCGCTTGTACTTGCTGTGGCTGAGACTCAAGACTCTATGATAGGTTTCCATAGCAAACAAGGTTTCCTTAACTTTGCAGAGTCTCTTCATTGATCGGCAACGGCGATGAAAAATATCTCTAGTCGACGTCTGATCCGCTAGCAAAATAGCTGATCCTTCAAGAACTCCGGCCAATGCTTCAGCTGGCGCAGTTCGTTTTATTTCGAAATTACTGTCACCACAAAGTCGTTTCAATTTTTCTTCATCCTGCAAAAATTTTTTTGGTAGTGAATTCAACGCTTTGCAAAGCATGTTAATACATATTGCAACGTTTGGGCTTTTGAATTAATTATTCAATTAATAAATAAAATTCAGTGGTCGTGGTTGTTGCATCAAAATTTTAATTTGTTCTGAGTCTCGCCCAAAGCTCAAAAGACTTGACTGTGTTCCTAGCTGACAGACTCGAATTGTTACCAATTAGAGCTGCATTTACAAAGCTGGATTATTTATTTATCGAGCTTGCATCCTACTTTGACAGAGCTGGATCGTGAGATCGAGCCTATCTCCCTGCGATAGTGAGCTCTAGACAGAGCTGGTCTCCTAGAGTCGAGCCTCCGGACTTGAACCGTCTTGCAAAATCAGATACGGATTTAAAAACCATTTGTTTAAAGCTGGCAATTTCCCTGACTTAAAAGGAAGTGAAGTGATAGAGTAACAATTCATGTCTGATGAAAATCCAGAATCAATTCAACTCCAATGGACATGAATTTCAATCCTACTTTTCAAGAAATTAATAAAACTATACAAAAATGAAACTTAAAATCTACGCGTTTTGAATTCAACGGTTTCGGTGTTTGTGTTTCGTGTTTTGTTTTCGTTTACTGCGTTTGGCTTTGCTACGTTTGATTTTTTTAATAAATGCTTTTGATAGAAAAATGATTCTAAATAATCATTATTCCATGCCGGAATAAATGATTTATTGAATAAAGTGATTTTAAAGGAAGCTAATTATCCCAACCGGCGATAACTGCGAATTTCGCGAGTTTTTGAAAGAATTCTACTTATCAGTTACTAATTGCTCTATGATTTGATTTTACTAATTCTCCGACAGGCGAAATTGTGAGATTTTAGGAGGTTTTGTGATTCATTTCTCTGACAGGTAGAAATTGCTGCCAAGCAGCACAAGATCGTCATTTATATATCTCTTGTGACGTCAGAGGGTACGTCTTTCTACTCAAAGAGTATAGGATAGAGAGGAAGGTCCCATAAAAGCTAATGTATAGAAACGTACCTCGATTTTCAGCATCCTCTGGTGGCTCAGAGGAAAATCAATTTACCCCCACTCCGATTCCGGCGGTTGTTTCAAACCGACAAATACACATATACGCTCTGAAATGCGTATATCATGGAGTGCGATTTCATAACTTTTATCACTGCCGTCACACTGTCGATAGATATTATAAGCGTAATACGTGTACGTGAAGTAGACTCTCTTATGATATCTATCGACAGTGATAGCAGTGATAAAAGTTATGAAATCGCACCCCTGTTATATCCTGAGCTTACATTTTCAAAATCTCTTATACCCTGTGAATGTAGGTATTATGCAGAGATATGAAAGTAAGTATCGTAATATGAGGGTAGAATTAGGTAACAAAAATTCTGATCTTATCTACAAATGTAATTCTGTCAGCGCTGACAAAGTTGTACACAAAATTGGAGTGGAATAAAAAACAACTCAAACAAATGGTACTGAAATGATAAGTATATTTAGGTACTATATATACGTATAAAATAACGTCTATCACATAAATTGTTTATTGAAAAAACATATTTCCATACAATCCTGTATCTTTGAAATTTATTTACAAAAATAAAAAAATGAAGAACTGAGAAGCTCAATTCATTGCTCTCGTCATACAACATGAAAAATGTCAGTAATTTGATAAATTTTATTTACATTTATTTTGAAGTTATGTACAGAATATAAAAGATTGTATATGGTGAGTTCGAATGTGAATTCTGGATTGGCTGTAAATGATCTATGTATAAATGATGTGAATGTTGAGTTCAAATGTAAATTCTGGATTGGATGTAAATGATCTATATATAAATGATCGTAAATTTGTAATCGTAAGATTTGTAAAGAATGCTTACTGTTGAGTTCTCAATGAACTTTAAATGAATTTTTTAAATCTATATACAAATTGATCTACTTTTTTCATTTTGATTAATTGTTTTCACCGTCTTACCACAAATGTCGTTTTCCTTCTGCAATATAACTGAAGTTTCGTCGTTTTCTTTCTGCAATATAATTGAAGCATCGTCTTTTTGACATCGGCTAGTTGGTCCGCCTGAAATTATTATTTTGAACATGGGTAGTACTCATAGATGTATAAACAATAGTTTGCAATTTTCCATGAGAGCAAACACAATTGATTTGTTTACCTGGTACCAAGGCAGAACTATTTGACGCAGAAAGTTGCAGATCCTCTGACTGCATACGTGGATCTTGATCTGTATTCTGTTGGTTATTACTTGTAGATGGTCCATTTAATGTTGGTACAGCGTTGCGTGTCAATAAACATCGTGGATGCTTTTTCCATATATATTTCGGCTCAAAATGCATGCTACATATACGAAAATCCCGTCGACACGAATTCTTCGCTTGAATGAAATCAAGCCATTTTTGACGCCTGTATCATGAAAAAATATATATCGTATAGTCAATAACATGTTTTCATAATTTTTAACATCAACGAACTCGCAACCGTACGTCAGAATAAGTAAGGTTATATCTTTACTCACACTTCCTCTTTCTTTGGTAAAGCAAAAAATGTTATTTGCTCTTGACTCTGGATCTCTTGATTTTTTATATATTTGTTATTGTAACATAATTTCACATCGCAGTATATCGGCATTTTTATATAAAACAATCACATTCTGAAATAATAATTTTGGAAGACTGCGTCCGTATAATTATGATAACCGCATCCTGACGCCTACAACACTACCACAATCGCATCACCACGGATAACACACACATGCACTGTATTTTTCCTCTGAGCCACCAGAGGCGCTTCGGTAAGGCGATACGGGTACTTTCCTCTCTATCCTATACTCTTTGTTTCTACTCTTCTTCTACTCCTCTCCTTATGCGCGCGCCGCCTTGGCTCGGAGCAGGCTTGATACGTTACAATACATATATGCTGAAACGATATTTCAGTATATACAGGGTTCAAGAGTCAAGGATAGTCAAATAACTATGACTGTTTTGTTGAAAGATAATTAAAATATAATAAAGACATTTAATGGAAAAACTTATGAGAAATCGAGTATAAGTACTATAGAATGAGACGTTATCAAGAATAGGATATAGCTTGAATTTGCGGTTCAGTAATACATACATACCATGTGAACAGTTAACGGAGAGGATTGTTTTTCCTAAACGACAAGAGAGAACGTTTAGTAGAAGTTCGAAATTCAAGCAAACAAAACTAGTCACAAATAGGCTTCGCTATCAAGACTTACAAAGATTGATAAAAGAAAAGGGTCAGTCTAACTTGAAAAAAAAAAAAAAAAAAAAAACGATTCAAATCTCACCGACACGTCTTGAAACTCTGAGGTGTGATCAAAATCCTGCAGAAATCCTTATCCTAAAAATCAACGCTGACGAGTTGTTATAGAACTCCGAAGCCGCCCAGATAACATTCTACATGGCCAGCCCGCATGCCACATCAATGCCATATGGGATAAGCATAGCGATAGTATCGGCAGATCATGTTAAATGCCGAGGAGCGAAAACGATATGGTGGCAATATGGCTTCAATATGGGTTTTGGTTATTGCAATAAACCTATATAAAGTTAGCCGGCGACTTTATTATTTTTTAACTTTTCATACACAAATCAATTGCTCCTCAATTGCTCTCAATTGCTTCGCTAATTTCATCAATTGCTCCAGTCTAGTTTCCGAGAAAAATGGATAAAATGAGATCGGGATTTTCCATGGTAGAATGCCGGCCAAATTCAAATCTATGTTTTGACTGAGAGAGAGCATTAGAACGCATAACAAGAGGGTACATAGGTTGCGTATTTTTGTATAGATGCGACACCGCATGCGGTGTCTAACTACATATTGATGAACTTTATGTCTACGTACTTAAAAATTACCATGTCGATAACATCAATTCCAACACTCCTCCTGCATCTCTTATTACCGTAGCATGCAACAGATATAGATGTGTTTAAAACTTAAGAATATTACATTTGTTCCTTTAGAGATACTGTCACGCTAAACCTATTCCTGTCGTACCAAATTTATGCTTGGCCTTGGTAGCCCTTTTGTCATAATATCTGCTACCATGTGCTCTGTTGAAACATACTTTAGATTTACTTCGTTACTTTTTATAGCATTTCGGATAAAATAATGACGTATGTCAATATGTTTAGTCCTGTTGTGGAAAACTGGATTTGATGCCAGTTTTTGGGCGCTCTGACTGCCGTTGCAAATTGTCACAAGCCCTGATTGCCCTGCTAGTTCCTCTAACAGACCTTTCGAGTGAATGGCGTCTTTTGTTGATTCAGAAATTGCTACATATTCAGCCTCTGTACTAGACAGAGCTACTGTTTTTTGCTTCTTTGCCTTCCATGCTGTTTCTGCGTTTCTTAGCCTAAATACGTATCCCGAATTTGATTTTCGATCAATTGTGTCATTTTTCCAATCCCCTAACGGAAAAAACCCTAACTTTTGTGGCTGTACCCCTTGCCTAGGGGAT
The DNA here is from genome assembly GCA_963924015.1 of Macrophya annulata. NCBI lineage: Eukaryota > Metazoa > Arthropoda > Insecta > Hymenoptera > Tenthredinidae > Macrophya > Macrophya annulata. Next base: position 14,138,785 of record OZ001258.1, read on the forward strand.
AAACGCTAAAATTTGAGGGTACACCCGTAAGAGTGTGAGATCAACCCTCAAATATGAGGGTCTACCCTTAATGATTGAGAGTTCATCCTCAAGAGTTGAAAGTGATTCTCTAATGTTGAAGGTACACCCTCAACTGTTAGGGCTTACCTCCAGAACTCAAGCTAAAACCTCTATATTTGAGGTTGAACCATCAACATTACTAGTTATCCTCCACTTCGTTGGAGGTAAACCCGTAAGTTTGAGAGTCTACCCTCAAATGTGTAATATAGACCTTCAAATGTAAGAGTGTATTGCTAACCATTCAGAGTGCATCCCCAAGAGTTGAAGGTGATTCTTCAACGTTCAATGTTTAATCTCAACCGTAAGGGTTATAAGCTCCAAAAGCTGAAAGTAAACCCTCTACGTATTTGTGGTTGAACTATCAACCTTTCCATACATCTATATTAGGGTGGTCCTTGATTATAAGGCTCGGACGAATTTTTTAGCAGGCGCCCCCAAAATGGGCTCTAAATAATTCTAAAACAATTCCTATTTTTTGAGGATTTGTATCTCAACTAGATCCCCTTCTACCAAGAGGGTGGATTTCCTCATTCAAAATACATATGCTTCGCCTAGCTTCTCAGTATATATTTTATTGTGAGAGTATTAATTGCCGAAAAAATCTGTAACTGTAAGATTTCGGTGGGCATTGATTCTACTATCTGACAAAAAATGCACATCATCATACCAGGCAATCTATACAAATTGCACACTCTCTGAATCTGAATTTTTCTACAATTTAGTCAGACTCGAAGAGTGTGCAATTCGTATAGATTGCCTGGTATGGTGTCGTGAATCTTTCCTGAGATAGTAGGATCAGTACTCAGTCTAATTTCGTAGCTGTTACAGATTTATTTGACAATAATTACTCTTCCAATTAAATATATGTATACTGAGAATATATTATATGATTTTAATTGCGGAATTTCACCGTTTTGGTGGAAGAAGTCACAGTTGAGATGCAAATTTGAAAAAAATATGGAATCCTTCTTGAATTATGTGCGGCCGATTTGGGGGGCGCCTGCTGGAAATTCCGTCCGAGCCCTAAATAAGGATAACCCTAGTGCGCCTGCATGCTTATATACTCGTACGCGTATAATTATATACCCTTTTGTAGGTATACAAAACTGGGGGATATAAAAATTTACAACTTTGGGGGTAGACCCTCGATTTGAAGGCATACCCTCTACCTGAGGGTTCTACCTGACCTCCGAAGTAAGACTCTGGACTCGGATGTGAACCCTCAGTTTGGGGGTAGTACCTTCATTTAAAGAGGTACTCTCAATTCTCGGGATCACCGTAAACTCGGAGGTGGACCTATAACTTGGGGGTAAATCCTCGAGTTGAACATGAACACCCCAGCTTGGAGGTACACCCTCAATTCTGAAGTGAAACTTTTATTTGGAGGTAAACCCTTATCCAAGGAGTACAAATTTACCCCTTAAGGTTGAAGGTTATTTTGAAAGTAAATTGAAGGGTAAATTTGGGGTTCTTTCCGTAAGGGTCTGCGTCAACAAATTCTTCTAGTTTCTCGCCTGTTTGCTTATAAACCAGTCCCGAGTTTGAAGTACCCCTTAGATATCTCAACACTCGTAGGCCTGGAGCCGGCGACAAAAAACGTGTCAAACTCGAAACTCCTTCATAACCCTTTAATAGCTTGTTCTGAGGAATAGAAATTGGGGCAGTCCGGTATGGCTGGCTGTAGGGGTGGCTTTCAGCCACCGTAACCGTATGGCATTAAAATTGTTTGAATGTTCAACAATAAATAACATAAGTATACGTGTGCAATACCGATAGGACGCGGCCGATGTGAAAGACATCGTTTCAAAGTCGCTAATATAATATACCGTGAGGTTATGAGGAAAGGAAACACAGGCTGCAGGCAACCCAACAGTCAAATTTCCGAAGATTGCCGAAGGCAGGGTATTTGACATCAATGGAAGGGGACGCAAAAATTTCTGTTAGCAGACGACTCAACTGTCAGATTGTCAGGTTAAAAATAATTATTAGAGTGAATTTGAAGAATCTGATCGGAATAAAGTTAATAAGCAGGATTCATCAATATTAATTTGTAAAAAAGTTGCAACAATTAATGAATGAATTATAGCCGGTTTTACGAACGACGAATAACTTTTATTTGTAGATTAAATTCTATTCATTAAAAACAGAAGACTATTTTACATTGAATTTTCGACTTGTATTCGACGAATAAAGTTATTCTACGCATGAAAGTTATTCTTCGTTGGTAAAACCGGCCCTTAGAAGTGTTGAATTCTGTTTATTGATAACATTAGGTAATGCTGGACAGTTTTTTGAAAGCCGAACAAGTCGGAAAGAAATAGTATTTGATTTCGCGAATCGAGCCATCGACGAGGCTGAAAATTCTGCGATGAAATGATTTTTTCTTCGTAAGGTTTACTGCGTTCCTTACGAAGTAGAAAATGCAAACTGAACTGATTGAAAAGTTCTCCAGAGACGATGATTTTCATTAGATATTCTAATAACAATAAGTTTATTCAGGTTTGCAAATACAAGAAACAAGATTCTCCTGTCGAGAAACTAGGTAGCTGCGCAGGCAGACAAATATTTTAAAAAATGAGAAAAATATAACACATTAACGATCATCAAATGAAATAAATTAAGAAATTGAAAATAAGTGGAATACACAGATTGAAGATAAAAAATGCAAAGGCGCGTCTGATAAAAAAAAAAGAAATCACTCGCTGCACTCAAAACAATTCCGAAGGAGTTCGAGTACTAAAAACATTACCTTTTTGAGTCTGCGCTACTGTGTCTCGGAGCAGCCATGCTTTGATTACTGATGAGGAATCAGTCATAAAGAATTTCTAACAAGTAATAAGACAATTAACCGTGTTCTTCGTAGTCCAATTCAAGTGAACTGTGTATTTGTGTGACAAGTCGAATAGATTAGAGCAGGTATTGATAAAAACAAGTTTATTTTAAATAATGAAATAAGTTTATACAAGAGGAAAAATATTCAATTCAATTTAATTCAATTCATTACCAATAATTCGCACACTATACAATATAACATGTAAACTCTTGCAGAGGTAAACAAGTTACCTGTACGCAAGCCGGTAGTACAATAATAAAAATATAATAAACTAATAAATCTACACAAATAAACAACTCACTATTCAATACTGAATAACGCTTAATACAAATACAATTCAGTTACTGAGGTAATATTAATATCCATTGTCATTTGTGTGTTCAATTGAATCCATTTATTAATGGTGTTTTCAAAATTACTATTATTACTATCCAGACATTTCATTCTATTGTCCCATTTACAAAAAATTTTTGTTGCTATGTAATTATGACTTTTTTGAGTCAAAGTCTTATTAGCATCAGGAATTATTATCTTATTCCTAGTTATACTTTTCGATTTTTTAAACTTGGAGAATAAGTATCCATAGTTTTCAATCAGAACTTCAAATACATAGTACTCTTTGATAGACAATGGGTAAGACAAATCCTTTGCTTTCTTACTTATGCTATAATATGCATGCTATAATACCATAAGTAGCAATACTTTGAAAAAGAGCATAACATATTGTCAAAAGTGCATTAATGAGTTTAGAAAGTTTAGACGTTACATAAATTAGATATCTGGTTTTTTTTACAATATGAACAATGTGGTGTTTCCACTTAAGTCTGCAGTCTATTATTATACTTAAGTACTTGCAAAAATTAATCCTTTTCAGCAACTTATGTTTAATATGTATATTTAGTTTATCAGGAACGCTATCACTATAGGAGCCAAGAGCCATATAAACAATCTTAAATACATTAAGCGACAAACGATTGAGCTTCAATCATTATAAAATATGCAAAAGGTTTTTTTTTTCGTGACAGTTCTTATTCACACCGTTGCAGACAAAGTGCAAATAACAATCCAGGTACATGCAAACGCAGTAAGCTACCGTTGACTTTACCAAAGCTAATCCGGGATGACCAACTCCTGCGATGGGAATGATCAAAAAAATGGTTAATGAATTTAACGCGGCAGGAAATCTCTACCCCAGATTGAACAAGCTCGCTGATCCAACGAGGCAGCTTAGTGTCAAAACTAAGGAAGCGGTCTTCCGGAAGACGGAAAGAAACCAACCTCGAGAGTTGTGCAAGAGGTCGGAGTTTCTAAATCCTCAGTACGAAATATTGTTCGGCAACGTCACGTAACACCTGACAAATACACGGAGGTTGAACAGCTCCAGCCTCCCGATTATGAGCTTCGACTGATCTTCTGCCAGTCGATGAGGAAGCGGGTGAGGAAAGATGCAGGTCTCCGTAGGATCTGCTTCACCGACGAGTCCACCGTCGTGTCAGTTGATGAATACAACAGGCAGAATTTGCGATTTTATTCAAACGCAAATCCTCATCTAGTCATTAAGGTCAACATGCAGCACCAGCAAAAATTGAATGTGTGGGCGGGTCTCTATGTGGGAAAAATAAAAAATATCATGGTTTGTCTTCCTTCTTTTTATTTCAACTAAATCTAGTTTAAGGAGACGAGGCATTGAAATCGATGAAATTATTCGCATTTAAATATGACCATTACATTAATTCAAGTTGATTTCATTGACTTTTTAGCTGTCGATGACGCTATAAACTGTACGATGAAAAAGTTCTGTAGACCCTATGCTTTTGACATTCGAGAAGTTAACCAAAGAGCTTTAAACTTACAGAATGTATACAAAATCATGTTATGGAAACAGAGTGAATTTCGGAGAACAGTTTTTGATTTTTACTCGAATATTTTTTTAAAATACAGAGCAATTGAAGAATCACAACAAATTATGTATGAAAATTATTTTAAAAAGTTATGAAGTATTATTAACATTTTGCTGTATTACTAGTTCTCTACATGATTTTGAATAAATTCTGTAAGTTTTGAGCTTCTTGGTTCACTTATCGAATGCAAGGAACTTGACGAAGCAAATATTGAGGGCACCTACAGACTATTTCATCGTAGAATCTTCACCCTCATCGAAGACTCAAAACCTAATCGAACAAACTTGAGTATAATAATCATAATTAAATAACAAAATTCTATTCAGGCCTATTTGAGTGGACTAATCTAAATTTTAATCATTTTCAAGCAATTTCAATTACTTAACTAGTCTACTTTTAAAAAGCAACGATCTACACTTACTTAAAGACCAAGGAGTTTCCTGCTTCACTCGACTCTACGTCTGCGCCAACCACGGAGGTGTTCAAAATGACGTCCCTGCTGTGCGATGCATTCGTCTAGGCGTGCCCAGAACGATTCGGTTGTGTTGGAGATTGCTTGCGGAGTCATGTCCGCAAGAATCTCCAACAACCTAGCACGCAAAGCAGGGAGGTCATTTATTCTACCTCCGTCGTAGATTTTGCTTTTTACGTAGGGCCATAGGCCAAAGTCGAGTGGCGTCAGATCGGGCGACCGTGCAGGCCATTGAACAGGGCCAAGCCGGCCGATCCAACGGTCCTGGAACTCCTCGTCTAAGTACGCACGGACGGCAGCGGCGTAATGAGCTGGCGCTCCGTCCTGTTGGTACCAGATCACCGGACCCTAAATGTATCAAAAAGCACGAAATTGGTAACTGAAAAGGTTCTTTTCTTCTGAACCGCATTTACGACTTTAAAAAAAAATGTACTCACGTCTCCTTCGAGGGCTCTCACCGCAGGTACTATTTGCTCTTGCAGCAACTGCAAGTACTTATTACCGTTGAGATTTCCCTCTATGAAGAACGGCCCGATGATCTGGTTTGCGCACATACCCGCCCACACGTTCAATTTTTGCTGGTACTGCGTGTGGGCCTCAATGACTAGATGAGGATTTGCGTTCGAATAAAATCGCAAATTCTGCCTGTTATGTCCACCAACTAGCACAATAGTGGACTCATCAGTGAAACAGATCCTACGTAGACCTGCATCTTCCCTCAACCGATTCCTCATTGTCTGGCAGAAGATCAGTCGCTGCTCAAAATCGGGAGGCTGAAGCTGTTGCACTTCCGTGTATTTGTAAGGCGTTACGTGACGTTCCCGAACAATATTTCGTACTGAGGATTTAGAAACTCCGATCTCTTGGGCAACTCTCGAGGCTGGCTTCTTTCCGTCTTCGCGTAATGTACGCAAAACCGCTTCCTTAGTCTCGACACTAAGGTGCCTCGTTGGATACACTAACTTATTTAATGCAGGGTCGAGATTTCCCGTCGTATTAAATCTGGTAACCATTTTTCGAATTGTCGATATCGCAGGAGTTGGTCGTCCTGGATTAGCTACCGTAAAGTTTTCGACGATACGCCGGTAGCTAACTCCGTTTGCATGCTGCAGAACCATTTCGCGCCTTTCCGGAACCGTATAATTAATATTTGGCATTATTTTTTCTCGCACAATTCACAAAACGAACTTCTTTCAACGCAGTTTCAATGCGTAGTGTTGGAATATATCATTGTTTGTTGCAAGAAAGTAGTGGAGACGAGGCTCGTTCTGTTGTATGATTGTCGTCCAGATTTGAAAATAAGTCCAAGCCTCACTATTAGGCTATTGGTGCATAATAGATGAGAGCATCAGTGGTAGCCAATCATGAGTCGGACACATGCCGTCATATTTTTCTGCGACACACATTTAATATTTTTTCACCCCCGATAGTAAACAATTAGGCTGGTTTACAGCTTAAAAACTGTGAAAATTCAAGTTGAAGCGAATTGAAATATGATCGAGGGCTCATTCGATTCCGGATGACGTCTAGAAAAATGTGCGCAAGTTTCATACTTGTCCCTAAACAATTGCAAAAGTTATAAACAAATCAAGATTCGGAAAAAAGGGGTTTAATTTTCTTGCTGATAGCTCAACAACTATGAGTGATAGCGTAAATTTGGAAAAAGATTCTTAATGAGGAATGAATTTACAATAAAAAAGTCTGGACTCCCGGAACTCTATCTTTATTATTTATACCTGAAATTTAATGTTGAAAGTAGAGCTTCGCGCAGTGAACGCAGCGATGTTACACTGCCGCGATACCGCTGTAAAACATAATGAAAAAATTGTTATACTATTAAATACGAAATATTTTTTCTTTCTTTTTATCACGGTATTATCTAGACACTTGAGCGAATAGAATTCCGTCGAGAAAAAAAAATTTTCATCGATTTTCCAACAATTGAACGTATTGTTAACTAACCATTTTTTTTTTTTCTTTTCGTTATCGTCTGCATCAAAGTCGTATCATTGTTTAAGGGAAGTTGGTAAAATTATTTCGCGTCGTGAAGACCTTCTGACAACTACACTCAACAAGATTATAACATTGCGTTATCTTTCATTGTTATAACCTATTAGTAATGTTATCTAAGCTAACAAGAAATTCAAAAATTGCATCAAGTGGTTAACAAGTTTTTTGAATCGAATTATATTATTATTAGTGTATTTTTTTAATGAAAAGCTATCAAAAAACTTCATGCACGGCCTGTTGAAAAAGATTTTTCTACCCTACTAATGATATACTTCCCTTAAACAATGATACGACTTTGATGCAGACGATAACGAAAAGAAAAAAAAAAATGGTTAGTTAACAATACGTTCAATTGTTGGAAAATCGATGAAAATTTTTTTTTCTCGACGGAATTCTATTCGCTCAAGTGTCTAGATAATACCGTGATAAAAAGAAAGAAAAAATATTTCGTATTTAATAGTATAACAATTTTTTCATTATGTTTTACAGCGATATCGCGGCAGTGTAACATCGCTGCGTTCACTGCGCGAAGCTCTACTTTCAACATTAAATTTCAGGTATAAATAATAAAGATAGAGTTCCGGGAGTCCAGACTTTTTTATTGTAAATTCATTCCTCATTAAGAATCTTTTTCCAAATTTACGCTATCACTCATAGTTGTTGAGCTATCAGCAAGAAAATTAAACCCCTTTTTTCCGAATCTTGATTTGTTTATAACTTTTGCAATTGTTTAGGGACAAGTATGAAACTTGCGCACATTTTTCTAGACGTCATCCGGAATCGAATGAGCCCTCGATCATATTTCAATTCGCTTCAACTTGAATTTTCACAGTTTTTAAGCTGTAAACCAGCCTAATTGTTTACTATCGGGGGTGAAAAAATATTAAATGTGTGTCGCAGAAAAATATGACGGCATGTGTCCGACTCATGATTGGCTACCACTGATGCTCTCATCTATTATGCACCAATAGCCTAATAGTGAGGCTTGGACTTATTTTCAAATCTGGACGACAATCATACAACAGAACGAGCCTCGTCTCCACTACTTTCTTGCAACAAACAATGATATATTCCAACACTACGCATTGAAACTGCGTTGAAAGAAGTTCGTTTTGTGAATTGTGCGAGAAAAAATAATGCCAAATATTAATTATACGGTTCCGGAAAGGCGCGAAATGGTTCTGCAGCATGCAAACGGAGTTAGCTACCGGCGTATCGTCGAAAACTTTACGGTAGCTAATCCAGGACGACCAACTCCTGCGATATCGACAATTCGAAAAATGGTTACCAGATTTAATACGACGGGAAATCTCGACCCTGCATTAAATAAGTTAGTGTATCCAACGAGGCACCTTAGTGTCGAGACTAAGGAAGCGGTTTTGCGTACATTACGCGAAGACGGAAAGAAGCCAGCCTCGAGAGTTGCCCAAGAGATCGGAGTTTCTAAATCCTCAGTACGAAATATTGTTCGGGAACGTCACGTAACGCCTTACAAATACACGGAAGTGCAACAGCTTCAGCCTCCCGATTTTGAGCAGCGACTGATCTTCTGCCAGACAATGAGGAATCGGTTGAGGGAAGATGCAGGTCTACGTAGGATCTGTTTCACTGATGAGTCCACCATTGTGCTAGTTGGTGGACATAACAGGCAGAATTTGCGATTTTATTCGAACGCAAATCCTCATCTAGTCATTGAGGCCCACACGCAGTACCAGCAAAAATTGAACGTGTGGGCGGGTATGTGCGCAAACCAGATCATCGGGCCGTTCTTCATAGAGGGAAATCTCAACGGTAATAAGTACTTGCAGTTGCTGCAAGAGCAAATAGTACCTGCGGTGAGAGCCCTCGAAGGAGACGTGAGTACATTTTTTTTTAAAGTCGTAAATGCGGTTCAGAAGAAAAGAACCTTTTCAGTTACCAATTTCGTGCTTTTTGATACATTTAGGGTCCGGTGATCTGGTACCAACAGGACGGAGCGCCAGCTCATTACGCCGCTGCCGTCCGTGCGTACTTAGACGAGGAGTTCCAGGACCGTTGGATCGGCCGGCTTGGCCCTGTTCAATGGCCTGCACGGTCGCCCGATCTGACGCCACTCGACTTTGGCCTATGGCCCTACGTAAAAAGCAAAATCTACGACGGAGGTAGAATAAATGACCTCCCTGCTTTGCGTGCTAGGTTGTTGGAGATTCTTGCGGACATGACTCCGCAAGCAATCTCCAACACAACCGAATCGTTCTGGGCACGCCTAGACGAATGCATCGCACAGCAGGGACGTCATTTTGAACACCTCCGTGGTTGGCGCAGACGTAGAGTCGAGTGAAGCAGGAAACTCCTTGGTCTTTAAGTAAGTGTAGATCGTTGCTTTTTAAAAGTAGACTAGTTAAGTAATTGAAATTGCTTGAAAATGATTAAAATTTAGATTAGTCCACTCAAATAGGCCTGAATAGAATTTTGTTATTTAATTATGATTATTATACTCAAGTTTGTTCGATTAGGTTTTGAGTCTTCGATGAGGGTGAAGATTCTACGATGAAATAGTCTGTAGGTGCCCTCAATATTTGCTTCGTCAAGTTCCTTGCATTCGATAAGTGAACCAAGAAGCTCAAAACTTACAGAATTTATTCAAAATCATGTAGAGAACTAGTAATACAGCAAAATGTTAATAATACTTCATAACTTTTTAAAATAATTTTCATACATAATTTGTTGTGATTCTTCAATTGCTCTGTATTTTAAAAAAATATTCGAGTAAAAATCAAAAACTGTTCTCCGAAATTCACTCTGTTTCCATAACATGATTTTGTATACATTCTGTAAGTTTAAAGCTCTTTGGTTAACTTCTCGAATGTCAAAAGCATAGGGTCTACAGAACTTTTTCATCGTACAGTTTATAGCGTCATCGACAGCTAAAAAGTCAATGAAATCAACTTGAATTAATGTAATGGTCATATTTAAATGCGAATAATTTCATCGATTTCAATGCCTCGTCTCCTTAAACTAGATTTAGTTGAAATAAAAAGAAGGAAGACAAACCATGATATTTTTTATTTTTCCCACATAGAGACCCGCCCACACATTCAATTTTTGCTGGTGCTGCATGTTGACCTTAATGACTAGATGAGGATTTGCGTTTGAATAAAATCGCAAATTCTGCCTGTTGTATTCATCAACTGACACGACGGTGGACTCGTCGGTGAAGCAGATCCTACGGAGACCTGCATCTTTCCTCACCCGCTTCCTCATCGACTGGCAGAAGATCAGTCGAAGCTCATAATCGGGAGGCTGGAGCTGTTCAACCTCCGTGTATTTGTCAGGTGTTACGTGACGTTGCCGAACAATATTTCGTACTGAGGATTTAGAAACTCCGACCTCTTGCACAACTCTCGAGGTTGGTTTCTTTCCGTCTTCCGGAAGACCGCTTCCTTAGTTTTGACACTAAGCTGCCTCGTTGGATCAGCGAGCTTGTTCAATCTGGGGTAGAGATTTCCTGCCGCGTTAAATTCATTAACCATTTTTTTGATCATTCCCATCGCAGGAGTTGGTCATCCCGGATTAGCTTTGGTAAAGTCAACGGTAGCTTACTGCGTTTGCATGTACCTGGATTGTTATTTGCACTTTGTCTGCAACGGTGTGAATAAGAACTGTCACGAAAAAAAAAACCTTTTGCATATTTTATAATGATTGAAGCTCAATCGTTTGTCGCTTAATGTATTTAAGATTGTTTATATGGCTCTTGGCTCCTATAGTGATAGCGTTCCTGATAAACTAAATATACATATTAAACATAAGTTGCTGAAAAGGATTAATTTTTGCAAGTACTTAAGTATAATAATAGACTGCAGACTTAAGTGGAAACACCACATTGTTCATATTGTAAAAAAAACCAGATATCTAATTTATGTAACGTCTAAACTTTCTAAACTCATTAATGCACTTTTGACAATATGTTATGCTCTTTTTCAAAGTATTGCTACTTATGGTATTATAGCATGCATATTATAGCATAAGTAAGAAAGCAAAGGATTTGTCTTACCCATTGTCTATCAAAGAGTACTATGTATTTGAAGTTCTGATTGAAAACTATGGATACTTATTCTCCAAGTTTAAAAAATCGAAAAGTATAACTAGGAATAAGATAATAATTCCTGATGCTAATAAGACTTTGACTCAAAAAAGTCATAATTACATAGCAACAAAAATTTTTTGTAAATGGGACAATAGAATGAAATGTCTGGATAGTAATAATAGTAATTTTGAAAACACCATTAATAAATGGATTCAATTGAACACACAAATGACAATGGATATTAATATTACCTCAGTAACTGAATTGTATTTGTATTAAGCGTTATTCAGTATTGAATAGTGAGTTGTTTATTTGTGTAGATTTATTAGTTTATTATATTTTTATTATTGTACTACCGGCTTGCGTACAGGTAACTTGTTTACCTCTGCAAGAGTTTACATGTTATATTGTATAGTGTGCGAATTATTGGTAATGAATTGAATTAAATTGAATTGAATATTTTTCCTCTTGTATAAACTTATTTCATTATTTAAAATAAACTTGTTTTTATCAATACCTGCTCTAATCTATTCGACTTGTCACACAAATACACAGTTCACTTGAATTGGACTACGAAGAACACGGTTAATTGTCTTATTACTTGTTAGAAATTCTTTATGACTGATTCCTCATCAGTAATCAAAGCATGGCTGCTCCGAGACACAGTAGCGCAGACTCAAAAAGGTAATGTTTTTAGTACTCGAACTCCTTCGGAATTGTTTTGAGTGCAGCGAGTGATTTCTTTTTTTTTTATCAGACGCGCCTTTGCATTTTTTATCTTCAATCTGTGTATTCCACTTATTTTCAATTTCTTAATTTATTTCATTTGATGATCGTTAATGTGTTATATTTTTCTCATTTTTTAAAATATTTGTCTGCCTGCGCAGCTACCTAGTTTCTCGACAGGAGAATCTTGTTTCTTGTATTTTTAAACCTGAATAAACTTATTGTTATTAGAATATCTAATGAAAATCATCGTCTCTGGAGAACTTTTCAATCAGTTCAGTTTGCATTTTCTACTTCGTAAGGAACGCAGTAAACCTTACGAAGAAAAAATCATTTCATCGCAGAATTTTCAGCCTCGTCGATGGCTCGATTCGCGAAATCAAATACTATTTCTTTCCGACTTGTTCGGCTTTCAAAAAACTGTCCAGCATTACCTAATGTTATCAATAAACAGAATTCAACACTTCTAAGGGCCGGTTTTACCAACGAAGAATAACTTTCATGCGTAGAATAACTTTATTCGTCGAATACAAGTCGAAAATTCAATGTAAAATAGTCTTCTGTTTTTAATGAATAGAATTTAATCTACAAATAAAAGTTATTCGTCGTTCGTAAAACCGGCTATAATTCATTCATTAATTGTTGCAACTTTTTTACAAATTAATATTGATGAATCCTGCTTATTAACTTTATTCCGATCAGATTCTTCAAATTCACTCTAATAATTATTTTTAACCTGACAATCTGACAGTTGAGTCGTCTGCTAACAGAAATTTTTGCGTCCCCTTCCATTGATGTCAAATACCCTGCCTTCGGCAATCTTCGGAAATTTGACTGTTGGGTTGCCTGCAGCCTGTGTTTCCTTTCCTCATAACCTCACGGTATATGAGCAAGTCCACCAAATATAGACGTCAGATCCGGCCTCAGATTCTCGGATTTTTTTTTCAACTTCACCAGCTGAAAGTTGACTTCGAAAAAGGAGTCCCAAATTTTTCGACATTTCATCCTCCATTATTTTCACTGTTATTATATGGGGTATTCTGTGATTTTCTCAATTTTCTTGTTTTTCATTAAACTTTCGCGCTATTTTACCAGCATAAAAAAATATAAGAAATATAGGTTTTCTGTGTGAAAAAATCTCAACTGTTCGAAAAAATATCGATTTTTCAATTATCATTGTGGAAAGCCGTTAAAATCAAGTTTAAACACTGAAAAGGCGTTTTTCTGCCCTTGCCCAAATTTATGAAAAAATCGATATTTTCTTCGAAAAGCTGAGAGAATTTCGCATGAAATGTCTGATTTTCGGGATGGGATCTTCGTAAATACTCGAGAAATTAATTAAAACCACGAAAAATTCAGCAATAATACCATCTGGAGAATCTTAAAATCCTCAGTTTGTTACTACAAGCATTTTTTTTAATTTGATACATATTGACAAGCTTTTGGATCTGATTCATATTCAAAAGAATAATTGTAGTAACAAGTTGAGGATTTTGAAATTTTCCAGATAGCATTATTGATGAATTTATTGTTTTTTTAATTGAGTTCTCGAGTATTTACGACGGTCCCATCCCGAAAATCACACATTTCATGCAAAATTCTCTCAGCTTTTCGAAGAAAATATCGATTTTTTTCATAAATTTGGGCAAGGGCAGAGAAACGGCTTTTCAATGTTTAAACTTGATTTTAACGGCTTTTCACAATGATAAGTGAAAAATCGATATTTTTTTCGAAAACCTGAGATTTTTTTACACAGAAAACCTATAATTCTTATATTTTTTTATGCTGATAAAATAGCGCGAAAGCTTAATGAAAAACAAAAAAAATGAGAAAATCACAGAATACCCCATATAATAACAGTGAAAATAATGGAAGATGACATCTCAAGAAAATTTGGGACTCCTTTTTCGAAGTCAACTCAGCTGGTAAAGTTACAAAAAAATCCGAGAGGCTGAGGCCGGATCGGACGTCTATAATTGGTGGAATTGCTCATATATATCGAGGGCTAAGAGGCAGAAGGGCATAATCCACAAAAAACTGGGGCTGCTGCCATAAGGGCGTATCTGTAAATTTAACACGCGAGCTCCATAAGGGAAAAATGTGAAAGCATTTTTGCCAAATGCAATCCTTTTGCATTCTGCCAAATGGGCGCAAGCCACAGTCACTTTCAGCGGGATGCTGCCAGAAGGGCGCAAGATCATTTTTTTTTTCTTGTGGCTTACGCCCTTCTGGCAGCAGGTTTTCCAGCGTTTCGTGATTTTTATACTCTCATTGCAGCCAGAAAAGCGTAACATCGTTTTTTTTTTTTTTTGCGGCTTACGCCTTTCTGGCAGTATGTTTTCCAGCGTTTCGTAATTTTCATAATCTCATTGCAGTCAGAGGAGCGTAGCATCATTTTTGTCAAGTTATTTTACAAGGATATGAAAATATTGACTTTTTGCTTTATGATTTGCCGTAATGTCAGGTTATTTCTTGAGGCTATAAAAATCTTGAATTTTTTGTTATATTTTAAACTAATTCGAACGAATGCATTTATTTGTTTTAATTACAAATTTGGAATAAAATGTAAGTCGATTCTAGTTTACAAGAGAACGTCGTAGTACGTGAGTCACAGATATCATAATTAATCTTTTTCGTGTTATTTCAGAGGCTACTAAAAATAATTATGGTTTCCATCCATAACCATTCAAGGATTTTTGAAATTTTATTGATACCATAAATACAGTGATGCTCTCCGGGCTCTGAAAAAATAATGATAACATGCTGCCGAAAGGATGCGTGCTACAAAAAAAAAAAAAAAACAATGAAAAAAAAATGATCTTACGCCCTTCTGGCTGCAATGAGATAATAAAAATCACGAAACGCTGGAAAACATGCTGCCAGAAAGGCGTAAGCCACAAAGAAAAAAAAAATGATGTTACGCCCGTCTGGCAGCATCCCGCTGAAAGTGACTGTCGCTTACGCCCATTTGGCAGAATGCTTCCATATTTTCCCTTATGGAGCTCGCGTGTTAAATTTGCAGATACGCCCTTACGGCAGCACGGTTCTGAAAAATCGAAAAACCGCTGGTTACGCCCTTCTGATCCTTAGCCCTCGATATTATTTTTTGGGACAAGATGATTGAAATTGAAAATTATATTCCTAAGGATTTTTTGAGATTTTGAAAGAAGGCCGATTTTGAGATGGGTTTGAATATTTGAATTGAGGGGATTGAATTTGTTGTTTCTTTTTTGCATCGATACATATTTTATAACAAGAGACATTTGACTCCATATTATTCAACAATTCATTAATAATATGTTATTATATTTATATATTTCGTACGTTTGCCGCATTCTATTGGTATGGCACATGTATATTTGTATTGCTTATGAGAAAACATCAAAACTAATTCAGTGCCACACGGTTACGAATTATCCGATTTCCCTGCAAAGAATTTGCCACTTTAAAACGATTTATATTGCAATGGCCGCGTCCTACCGGTATTGCACATGTACATTTATATTAGTTATGGTTACATATTCAAATAAGTTTAATGCCATACGGTTTCGAGTCGTCTAATTTCCTCGAAAAATTTGACGTCTTTCTTTCGGTATGGCGGCTATTTACACGCGTTCGATTGGTATGGCATTACTTGATCGGTTATTTTACATCATAAACTTAGGCCCAACTAAGTGCCATACCGTTACTAATGACCCCAAATCACGCCAAAAAGCGATGCTCTTCTCCAGGTATGGCGACCGGATAGAAGCGTCGCAATGGTATGGCATGGTTATATTCGTAAATAATAACCGAAAATCAAGTTGTGAACAAAAAATCAGGTGGTTACGGATAACCCGAAAAAGTATGAAAAATCGACAACTTTAGGGCAGTATGGCGGAAGGACCGACGCGCTTGATCGGTATGACATTATGCTTCCGTCAACTTTTTTTTCGTAAACTTTCAAAATCAATAGTACCCATTCGGTAACTCATCGTCCAAGATTATAAAATTTTTTGGCATGTTTGAATAGTCACCCTGGCTGAAAGCCACCCCTACAGCCAGCCATACCGGACTACCCTAATTTCTATTCCTCAGAACAAGCTATTAAAGGATTATGAAGGAGTTTCGAGTTTCGAAGCTTATACTTCCGTGTGCCGTTTGACGGCGCGCCTAGCCGAGCTCTTGGCTATAGCATGACAAACGTTGATTATTGTTATTGAAAACAATTATCATACTTACGAAACGTTTCTCGTGCGCCGAATATTCGGTACACGAAGGATCGCAGCTGACTGGCGTTCCGACGGATGAACAAGTGAACCTATTCTTTATAAATACGAGTGCATCTGCAAAAGTGAAGAGTACATCTACCAACTTCACAGAGATGTGAATTATTGTGTGACACTTCATGCGGTTTTCAGGTTATGTTCTTAGCGATGCACTCGTATTTATGAAAAATAGTTTCGCTTACTCATCCGTCGAAACAGCAGTCAGCTGCGATCCTCTGTGTAGCAAATATTTGGCACACAAAGAACGTTTCGTAAGTGTGATAATTGCTTTCAAAAACAATATTCAACCTTTGTCATGCTCTAGCCAAGAACACGGCCAAGCGCGCCATCAAACGGCGCACTGAAGTATTAGCTTCAGCTGATGATCACGTAAATCAAATTTAAACTGTCCCTACTATATCATACCGATAAATTTGCGTAACGTGGGTACCCACGCGGTGGGCGACTGTACATCCACTACTGGACATACTGTAGCGCCTCTGCACAAACACACGGTACATATAACCGTACCGAATTGTTTCAAATATTTTGTTATTTTAATCAGTTTGCATATAATACTAAGCATGCGTAAGTCATGATCAACACATTACTCAGAAAAATTATCATTTCAGCGAAAAAATTATCGTATAAAATAGATCAACATGCATTTAACAATGCGTCCAGCGCGCGGCACTATTGCAAGAGTCGTTATCAAATTTACACTTCGAGAGAACTTGGCCATAGGTGGGGGAAGCGTTCGAGCATAGGGGAAGCGGCACTATTGGCAGAGCGGCTGTATCTATATCGTTAACGTGAATAACCTTAGAAAACGAGTGTTGTAAAATAAGAAGCAATTACTCCAGTAAATTCATAATCACGAAGAATAGATTTAATTAAACATTAGCTTTCCCGCCTTAAGGGGACCAGTACAGCTCGAATTTTTGCAAAATTCGTTTTTTCAATTTTTGCAATTTATGTTACCTGAAGGTCTTCTCTATCTATAAAAAAAATTGGCTACACCGAATTCATAAAGATAATGAAGTTACCGGCAAAAGTTTGTCACTTAGATTTGTGATCTGCCGCAAGTGGCGCTAATGCTTTATTTCGTCATTGATCACATTATCTGAATCGACCATCCCTTTTCTAATAGTTCTCAAGGTTGTGTCAGCGTTTTCGCGAATCGAAGAAAAAATATATAAATATAATACTTTTCAGAACTAAATAATCGCCAATTAATTTTTCATAAGTCCTAGCGTGTAATTGTTACGCTCTTTGACGATATAGGTATAGAGTGAAAGGTTAAACTTGGGTTGAGCTGTGAAAACTAGAAGTGCACTAACCTAAAAGTATGTATGTTATCAAAATAGTAATATCTACAGTAACAATAAGCCTTTGCCGGCTTGTTGCAGTGAAACTAATTTTCTACATTTTGGTTACAGACTTTTATAAAGAAGACCGTGGAAGATTCAAATTGAATATCGACTTCATAATGAAAAGGAGACTGAGGGGTTTTTTACGGTGGCACAAGAGGATTCATCGTCCTCTTACATAAAAGTCCAAATCTATTTTTGCATTATAATTGAAAACAAATATTCTGAGACAAAGAATGTTTCGGATAAAAAGTTTCGAAGAAATGATTTGAAGGAAAAAAAAAATTTGAAAAAAAAATTTTTAAAAGAATTTTTGAAAAAAAATTTTACTCAACTTTTTTGTAATAAAGTTTTTGATAAATTGAGCTTCTTCAGTAGTATACTCCAATTTTACTGCAAAAACTTCAAATGCGCTTATCTCAGAACTATGTTTTTAGACTTTACCGTAAGGTTTCTATAATAAATTTTTTTTCACAGATCCCCGAGGTTAAATGATGATGAATCTCCTGTGAACGATCGAACACCTCAAGAAGTTGAATCAGACCAACGATGTGGAAAAATCCTTACGGCAGAGCTTAGTCCTATCTACTGCTGGTCTGCCATAATTAGTTGATAGAATACTTATGTAAAATACTGTTTAATAAGCCTAAATAAACAGTGTAGGCTATGAATTTTTTCAATACTTTAAATCCTATGGTATTTGATACAGACAGAAAACAAAATTTCTCAATTTGAGCTGTACTGGTCCCCTTAAATATAGTCAATTGTACACATCAACAACCCACAACGTGTTTTTCTCTAAATAAAAACTTAATAAGTTGTCTTCCTCTAGTTAGAGCTTGTTTAATTTGAAAAGAACTATACCGGTTATTGTAACTATAAAAAGTCGGCCCAAGGAATTTCCTAACCCTCTGAGAAAGAAGGATCACATTGCTGAATATAGGAAATAAATTAGAATATAGTTACAGTGTAACATGGCGGCGTGCTAGCGCGGTCTTACCCACAAAATACCAAGCGCGCCCTACCCACAGACTCCTAGATTTAGTGTCGGAGCCAAGGATATCACTCTCTTTAGTGTACTATCCTTGCATCGGAGCGATATATTTGTGGCGCCACCTACCTTCTTCCTTTCTTCAACAGCGTGTATCCCAGCAAAGACCGCCGGTCAAAACCAAATGCTGTACTAAGTGAGACAAATAAAATCGTAAACACGAATATTGAAAGGTTGCACTATTATGGTGAGTCTACATCGTAAATCTACAATACGTGTATGTATCGTTAGAAAGTCATACGATTCTACGCACACCCAATCGAAAATATCTTCTCTGGAGCGTGCATTTTTTGTGCGAATTGAAGCGAAACATTCCATACCTTATGCCTTATATCATTTATGCCTTGAAATTCTGGCACTGGCTTCGTAGTCAACGGCCGTGAGAGATCCTCCGTACCAATTTTTGATCAAATCGAAGTTCATTCGGAGTTTCTGCCAGCTTTGGGGGATTTGACCCCACTGTGTCTACGTGTTTATTGCAACGTTCAAACGTTTAATACACAATAGAGGCTGACACTGACAATTTTTTGGTAAAAGTAATCACTACAAGTAAAGTTTTACCTGCTCATTGAGTACAAAATAAGGACGATCGCTCGTGTACAGTGAAGGGGTGGAAACTATCGTCCCGGAACTGACGAAAGATTCTGTGATGGAGATAATGCTTGCGTTATAGGCTGTGTACACGAGGGCCGCCATGACAAATATTGCTAGGAAGAGAGTACGTGACGAAGGAGCTTGGGGGTTTAGTGTAGTGCCTTGTTGACACAGTGCTCCAATAGAAACGAGAAGCATTTCGCTCAGTTCCAATCGAACCTGTGAGTGGCTGCCTGAAAATCAATTCAATAATTAACCAAATATCTTAGTATTCTCGTTGATTAATATACAGGGTGTTTTTCAATGAGTCATACAAACCTATATATGGACAACATAACTTATTTTATGCACCGTAAAGCTAGTTTGGGAATATTACACGGCACATTTGAGAGCGAAAAAATATCTCGTTAACATGTTTTCACTCACAAAAATAATTATATTACTGATTTCTATTGAAAATTATTCTCTCATAAATTATTTGTCCTAACAATTCAACTTCACAAAATTTTCATTCGCATAAATCCAGCATTACCCATAGTTGCATTACATATACAGGTATGTGAGAGGGAAAACTCAAGATTTGAGTGTCACAATATTGTTTTGGGGTGAGTTAATTTCTATTTCAAATTTATTTTCTCATTTGAATTTGAGTTTTCTCGATTCATTTAATTCAATCTATTTTCTACAGTTATTCACTCTAATTCAAGGTGTTGCATACGGAGCACGCTGCATAGATTAATGAATTGATTAACGTAGCTTTATCATAAAGTCGTGTAGAAGAAGCGACAGTCATGAACGGCGTTGGTAATTATTTTTATTTCAGCAGTCAAATACTTTCGACCTAGAGTGAGTTTTATTACCACAATATCCTCTCTCTATACAAAAAATATTCTAACTTTCCATTACATCTGGAGAAAAAACCCAGGCATCACGAATCCGTAGGTTTTTCCCAACGAATCCTCATCTATTGTTTACCATCACGTATTCCCAATGCATGTTAATTACAGTCCGCTCTTCTAATAGTGCCGGTGATAGGCGGGTAGGGGAATAGTTTTCCGAGAAAAGTAGTACCCCCACCCTCGACGCGACTCGACGACGAAAAAATTCGAATCACTCTCTTTCACTAGTGCCAAGCGCCACCTCATGTATTATGTGCATATACATATAACCTTACCGAATTGTTTCGAATATTTTGTTATTTTAATCAGTGTGCATATAATACTAAGCATGCGTAAGTCATGATCAACATATTATTCAGAAAAATTATCATTCTAGCGAAAAAATTATCGTATAAAATAGATCAACATGCATTCAACAATGTACCTAGCGCGCGGCACTATTGCAAGAGTCGTTATCAAATTTACACTTCAAGAGAACTTTGCCACAGGTGGGGGAAGCGGCACTATTGACAGCGGCACTATTGGCAAAGCGGACTGTACCCATATCTATTGTCCTTCGTAGGTGATCGGACTTCGGTGCCGAGGACCACGGGTTTCCTGATCCCCTCCCCTGTCCTCGGTCAATTCGTACCTATCCTTTTCAAAAAATCCTATGTACACTTACCGAGGTTGATTCTGAGCCGAAAGTGAAAATCAGAAAAGTTAGTAGGCTGATAGTGACTAGGCAAGTAGCTATATAGTCCACCGAGAAACTAGCAAGAGCTGTCTGCTAGACCGAGTCTGACACCGAGTGACATCATTCCGAGGTGATCTTTTCGAAACTTACCAGACAGCTTGTGTTCCGCAGCAGACTGTCTAGCTACTTGCCTAGTAACTATCAGCCCAGTAACTTTTCTGATTTTCACTTGAGGCTCAGAATCATCCTCAGCAAGTGTACATAATTCCCACTTCCAAAAACGTCATACCCGGTACAGATCCTTGACCAATTGCAATAATCCACCAATCCAAAAAATTGACCAATCGCATTAACTGACCAATCAGCTAGCAAACTCCTACACCCTCCACTTTCCAAAATTCTGTCTTTAACCCTTACAAAACAGTCCGTTCACGTCAAGTTCTCAAACCGTCAACAATTATCAACTATCTACCATACCTATCAATCTATCCATCCATATCTCAAGTCAGGTTAATGTACAACAAGTTCTCAAATCGTCAACAATTATCAACTATCTAACATATCTATTAACTTACGTACCAACATCTAAAATCAAGATTATAATCTGCAATTTCTCTAATTTCCAAGTACAAGTATGATTATTGTTCACGAAAATATCTTGTGATTAAACGTTTTTGTTTTTAAAAGTAAGTTAACAATACTTTCCAAAAGAATTACCCTCACTCCATTAACGTATAGTGCGGGATGAAATACAAGGTCATATTTTATCATTTCAATTCACTTCTCAATTTTCCTGTTATTTTGAACTTATTCAATCAATAAATTAATATTTATCATTTTGGTCAAAAGTAATTTTTCTAATTCAACTGAATTCTTTATCACACGTGAATTCAACAAATTCAACTCAATTTTTCCTAATTGATTCAATTTTGGTCATTTTTCATAGTGATTTAGTCTCATTGTAGATAATATTCGATCATTGCAATTAATTTATCAAAATTTATGCATTTCTGCATTTGATTATTTAATTCAAATATATTATTTGAATTCAACCTAATTCTTATTCACTTTATTGCCAATAATTGAGTAATTTCAATGTAATTCATATGAATTGAAATCAATTGAGACCTATTGCAACGTCAATACAACAAGCTATGTATAAAGAAGAAAGAAGACAAAGAAAAAGACAGAGAAACCCCGATGAAAGAAAGAGAAAAAAAAGAGCCTACGAGGACAGGAGAAGATTTCGAAAGAGAGATGAAAAAATTAGAATAGGAAGAAAGGGGCAGCAAGAAAAAAAACAAGCAAGAGGGAAATGGAAGGGGAAGAGGATAAAGAAGCTAGAAATAAGGGAATGTGCAAAGACAGGAGAAAAGAGAGCTAAAGTAAAAAAGGTAGCTCTTGGGAGTCAGCTTTTGAAACTCAAGTATCAAGATAAGGTATTTTGTTCTGTTTTTTATTTCATTCGATGTTAATTCTGAAATTAGTCCGTAAGTGACGTACGGAATGAAGTAAAGATTGTTTAGAGAGTTGTGAAGCTTGGCTGGCCATAATAGCCTTGTAATGCCGAAAGGTAATCAACAAAACCACTATTACTATGTATTTCAAGATTTTTTTTGATTCTCTTCATAGGCTTTGATTCATCCCATAGATGACTTGTCTCATACGGAACAATATCTGATAAATGGAATGCTTTCCACTAATTTTAAAATGACCATATGTATCTTACATTTCAAATATCACTGTTCAATTAAACCCTAACGGCCACACGGGGTAACTAGTTACCCCAGGCTCAGAAACGTGAAATTAGAGATCTGAAACTTTTGAAATTGATACAAGTAATGACATTTGCCGGTAGTAGACAAGTGTGAGACGTGACTCCATTATACAGAAAGCCGAAAAAACGCGTGACGGCGCTTTGAGCGTTCGTTTTCTCGGCGTGTGGTAACTAGTTACCCCAGTGTGGCCGCAACCGTTGCTCGGCAGATCTTTTTTTTTCAAATCGACTTGCTTGTGGTGTCAATAGACAAAATAAAGGTAAGTTTTTGATATTCTAGTAAAAAAAAAAAATTTCAATCCTAGTCGTTATGGAATCTTGTCTGTTCATGTGAAATAATTCAGTTTCAATTTATATGATATCGATATTTATATGATATTTATATAAAATAGTTTTTTTCGTTTGATTTTCTGTACGTAAATATGTATTTAGTAGCAAATAAAACACAAAAAAAAAAAAAAATTTATGATTTGTAATTTTTCTCATTTGTAACATCTATTGGTGTGTGTTACCACAATTTTGGGTCTTGCCCCTGTTCAAACACGAGAGTCTTACTGAGGGATGTTGATGGTAGAAATAAACGTAGATGGATTAATGAACTATAATAACTTCATTGATAAGAATCGTCGATGGTGGTTAGTTGTATATGTAATATGTTGATAGTTGGTAAATGCAGAAATGGTTAAGTTATGTTTTGGGTGATTCTTGTAAGAAGGTTGGGTAAGAAGTGAAGTAGTAGGACTATGAATAGGTAGAGTGAGAGTAAAGGATTAGCTGACTCGTTGCATTTGGCAGTGCCGTGTGCAACGAGTGTCTGCTTAACGTAGCGGAGTTGGATATGGTAGGCTAGGTATCAGGTGGAAGATGAGAGTAGGGATCTACTGAAAAGGAAAGAGTCGTGTGAATAGTTAGAGGATTGGGGTGAAGGTAAAGGTGGGGATGGAATTGAAGTAAGAACGTACGGGTGGTGATACCCGGACGTAAGACATTTTCCCCTCCAGTACTTTTGCGAAATAAATATACTTTTTGAATGATCGGCGGATACTGTTATTTTTTTATGGTAGTGGTACCTGTTGTGCGTACAATCCTAAAATTTTAGCCCTTAATATCAAAAAATGGCGGAGTGATGAATTTTTTTCTAGAAAGAGCCATTTTTGCTGAATTTTCACATATATGACCAGTTTTTAGAACGCCATCTATAAATTAACCAATACAAATTATTAGGAATGTTGAAGAACTCCTCAACAAACATGAAACAATCGGTTAGAAGTCTTAGAACACCCATATATCTTGTACAACTAGGTTTTTCAGCGTGGGGTAATGAGTTACCCCATGTGGCCGCTAAGGGTTAATATCGTTGTGCATCCCTGGCCAGTAGTATTTTCGCCGCACGCGATCGCAGGTTTTGTCTATCCCGAAATGTACGGCCTAGAGTGAATCATCATTGTCTCAGAGGAGCTCTGGGATTTGTATGTGAGCTGGGACAAATTTCCAGGCATCATCGTCGCCCATATCGTTCTTTCTGTGATCAGGTCGATGATGATATAGAATGCCGTTATCGATCTTCCAATAGCGCAGAATGGAGGCATGTTTGCAGATGGTTTGGTACTTTTTTGGTACCATAAGTCGTAGTTGCTCGGTGGATCTGCATTCCGATTCTCTACTACCCTAACGGCTTGAGTTCTCATGGAATCAGACGTGGTATAATTCTTCTTGGCTTTTGATAACGGTCGGCTTAAGCATTGTATAAAATATTCACGATTATTGAAATCCTTATCTATATTTGTGTTAATACCGCACCTAACCCCGTATCGCAAGCGTCTGTGTATAATACTTAAGGAAGGATAGGGTAAGGTGTGTGTAACAGTGGTGCGTCGAGTACACATTGTTTAGTCTCTTGGAAGGCCTCCTTATCTTCGATCCATTTCCATGGTGTATTCGGACGAGTTTGTTTAGCGGCCCCTGTGGTCTGGCGATGTTATTCATATCTCTGATACCAGTTTACTAACCCGTGAAAGCTTCGTAGCTGCTTCTGATTTGTGGGTCTTTTGAAATCGCGGATAGCCTGCAACTTCTCGGGATCTGAGCGAAGACCGTGCTTATTAATATGTCCTAAAAACTTGACCTCGGACCTTGCAAACTTGCTCTTTCCACGGTTGATGTGAGGCCTGCTTCGTGAATTACTTTGAACACGATTTTCAGAAGTTTCAGATGGTCTTCGAGAGTTTGTAAAACAATTACCTAGTCATCAAGATACGGAAAAGCGTAGTTTTCCCCATGACGTGGTAAGTTATTGTCTTTGAGTTTTTAGACTAATTTTCGCTTGCGGGCGTCTATGGACATTTGGAAGGTGTTAGGCACTCCGATTAGGCCAAATGGCAAGCATTCCCACTGGTATAAACCTCCGTCTTCTAGTAGGAATGTAGTATACTTTTTACAGTTCTCATCCATTGGAATCTGGTGGAATGCATTACTGAGATCTATCGTAGATATGAGGTACCTGGACTCGGATGTGAACCCTCAGTTTGGAAATAGTACCTCCATTTGAAGGGGTACCCTCAATTCAGGGATTCACCGTGATCTCGAAGGCGGACCTTCATCTCGAGGGTAAACCCTCGATTTGAACATGAACCCCTAACTTGGAAGTACACCCTCAATTCTGAAGTGAATCCCTTATTTGGAGGTTATCCTTCTTATCTTGGCTCTTATCCAAGGGGTACGAATTTACTCCTTAAATTTGAAGGTTATTTTAAAGGTAAATTAACGGGTGAATTTGGGTTTCTTTCGGTGAGGGTTCGTTTACTCCGACGTAGGGAATATAAACTGAGAAATACCGAAACGTGTTTAGGGTTAATAAACACTAACTGATGATTGTTCTCGTTCGCTCGCTTCGCTCGCTCACTCAATAACATTACGTTAGATTACGTTTTGGCGCCGGTCGTTTTGGCGCTGGAACGTTTTGGCGCCGGAACGTTTTGCCGCCGAGACGTTCTGGCGTGGGACGTTTTGACGCCAAGACGTTTAGGCGCCAGGACTTTTGCACGCTGGGACGTTGAAGCCCGGGATGTTTTTCGAGTGCTGGAGCCATCTTCTGGATTGTTATCGTGTGTGTGTGTCGGTTGATCAATGGAGTGGCCTAAATTATTCTCACCCTCCGAGAGCCAAAGCCACCTTTTGGATTGTTATCACGTGTGTGT
>OZ001258.1:14172163-14184663 GCA_963924015.1 Macrophya annulata
TGAAACGAACGCATTTAATGTGCTAACAAATAATCTAAATAATTGTGAAGAATTAATCATAAAAAAACTAATAGACAAATATAAGAATATATTTGCAAAAGATAAATATGATGTAGGCACAGTAAAGCACTATGAAGCCAGAATAGATTTAATAATAGACAAATATTGTAGCAAGAGACCATACAAATGCACAATCGAAGATAAAAAAGAAATAGAGGATCAAATCTCAAAATTACTAAAAAGAAATCTAATCGAAGAATCATACAGTCCTTTTGCTGCTCCAGTAACATTAGCCTTTAAGAAAGATGAAAATAGAAAATCAAGGTTATGTATAGACTTCAGGGACTTGAACAAATTGATTATTCCTCAATCACAACCATTTCCTCTAATAGAAGATTTAGTATTAAAAACAAGAAATTGTAAGTATTTCTCAAAACTAGACGTAAGCTCCGCATTTTGGTCCATACCCTTGCGAATCGAAGATAGAAGAGAAACGGCTTTTGTAACACAGGAAGGCCATTTCCAATGGACCTGTTTACCATTTGGATTAAAAACAGCATCAGCCATTTTTCAAAGAATTTTAAGCAATATAATTAGAAAACATAATTTATCAAGGTTTGCAGTTTATTACATAGATGACATATTGGTGTTCTCACAGTCTTTCGGAGAACACATAGAACATCTGACACAATTACTAGAGGCAATAATGAAAGAAGGATTCAGGTTGAAACTTTCCAAATGTACATTTGCATTAGACTCAGTGCAATATTTAGGTCATATCATAGGACGGAACGAAATCACACCAATAAAAGATAACTTAATTGCGATAAAAAATTTTCCCGTGCCAAAGACGCAAAAAAATGTTCGACAATTCTTAGGAAAAATCAATTTTTATAATGAATATGTACCAAAAATTTCTTCAATCCTGGAACCATTGCATAATTTATTAAGGAAAAATCAAGAATTTATTTGGTCTGAGGAATGTCAAAAAGCTTTCGACTATATGAAAAATTTTCTAAGTTCACAACCAGTCCTATCAATCTTCGATCAAAATTTACCAATACACATATACACAGATGCCAGCTTACAAGGTATAGGAGCTGTATTAAAACAGCCCCAGTTAAACGAAAATTCAGGAATTGAAAAACCAGTAGCTTACTTTTCTAGAAAATTAACCGAATCTCAAAAAAAGAAGAAAGCAATCTATTTAGAATGTATAGCAATAAGAGAAGCAGTAAAATTCTGGCAACACTGGTTGATTGGCAGACATTTTATAGTGTTTTCAGATCACAAGCCATTAGAAAAAATGAATATAAAAGCAAGAACAGATGAAGAATTAGGTGATCTCACATATTATTTATCGCAATTTGATTTTGAACTGAAATACTTTCCTGGAAAAAATAACCTAGAAGCAGATTGTCTAAGCAGAAATCCTGTATTAGAACCTCAGGACGATGAAGAAGACAAATTAAGAATCGTAAATTTAATACAATTACAGGACATACTAGAAGATCAAGCGAGGAATAAAAATATAAAATTGCAAAAAGAAAGATTCATTCACAAAGACAACCTGTACTACAAGAAATCAAAATATAAAGAAAAAATTATTTTATCAGAAGAACTATGTAAAAAACTGATAGAAAATACTCACAAGGAATTCTGTCATATTGGAGTAAATCAAATGCAAAACAAAATCATGCCTCATTATACAGCAATAAATATTCTAGAAAATATAAAGAAAACATGCAAAAACTGTAAAGTATGTATTATGAATAAAGCTAGAAGACAAGACAAAATAGGTCTATTGTCACACCTTGGTCCGGCTAAAAAGCCCTTTGAAATAATCTCAATAGATACAATAGGCGGATTTGGTGGTTCACGGTCTACAAAAAAATATCTGCACCTACTAGTAGACCATTTCACAAGGTTTGCCTATATACTAACGTCAAAAACGCAAAATGCGAATGATTTCATTAAACTAACAAAAAAAGTTGTGGAAAGCCATGATGTGCAGACGCTACTAACAGATCAATATCCAGGGATCAACTCAAAAGAATACAAAGACTACTTGGAACAGAATAGGATAAAAATGATCTTCACAGGAGTAAACGCACCATTTTCTAATGGTTCAAATGAAAGACTTAATCAGACTCTAGTAAACAAAATTAGATGTGTTACAAACGAAGAAAAGAATAAATACGCATGGACTACGATAGCACACAAATGTGTAGAAAAATATAATGAAACAGAACACACAGTAACAAAATTTAGTCCAAAATATTTATTATATGGAGAAGATACGTCAACACTACCGAACGAACTAAAAATGAATAAAAGTATTAACAGTCTAGAAAATGACAGGAAAATAGCCTTCCAAAATAGTTTAAGATACCATGACTATAATAAAAAAATATATGATAGAAATAGGAAAGAATACAACTTCGAAGTGGGAGACCTAGTCTACATTGAAAACGGAAACCGATTAAACCGAAAAAAATTGGATGAACTACGAATTGGACCGTACAGCATAATAGAAAAAATATCAAACTCAATGTACAAGATTAACACAGGTTATAAGAAATCAGAATCAAGTCTATTCCATATTTCGGCACTTACCCCATCCTCAATTGGAACCTCTACATAGATATAAACTTATGATGTATAATTGTAACAATGCTGATTTATACCAAATTTTGTACCAAAATTTTGCTTAAGGGGGGGAGATGTAAAGAAAACATCCTTACCAACTGTAACTATATCGATAAGTTAGATCTCTAATCTATTGTGAAAGAAATAAGAATCACACGTATAAGTAATCAGTACGATCTATTACGCCATGCTGAATACATTAAATTGATAAGCACAAAAGTAATCCAAAGACATCTCCGTGAATAATAACATTGAATGTTGTTTCTTTGTTATTTACAGGTGAGATTAACATCTAAATTGAATCATCATGTATATTTTTGGAAATAAATAAATCTTTGTTATTTACAGAGAAACAATTCGTGCATAATTCACACCTGAATGAAAATCCTCATATTATATATATATATATATATATATATATATATATATATATATATATATATATATATATATGTCAACTGTAATATTCCAGGACATCTGATAAGAGGTGTATACAATAGTATACAACTGACAAAAATACTAATTCATACTCAATTCTGCAGAAAAATTTTTAACATCTCAATTTATTCAAATTTTATCACCGTTTTACCGTTTTAGGCATCTTTTGTGTACTTCCAGGACACTTTCGTTTTCTATACAGATAACGAACTAAATCACAACTATTCAGTCATAAACAGTGATTTATAGACAGGTTACTAACAAAAAACAATGCGAAAGTCAAATGTCATATCAAGTAGAAGCTTTGATGTGATTCGCTGCAATTTTTTGTTAGTGACTTGGAAATTCACAATATACCTATCATGTGCTGACCTGGAAATGTACTATACATGGCCAATGTCTTGAAACTTGGCAATATATCTATGATAAAGACCCGGAAGTTACTACTTCACATATTACTCTAATCCTTTAGCTAATCCGGACCTTGAAGTCAGCACTCAACAAATACTAATCTTGACGCAAAACCAATTTCTTCTCTATTTCGAAAATTTAAATGTATGATCGTGATATGCAAGAGACTCTAGCATATGTTACAGATTCAGGGTTATTATATAAGTCAGCAGTTGAATTTACATAGAATTTATTCCTAGCAATGACTGGCTGTACAGTGTGCACACCTTGCACCGATACCGTAACTAAAAAGATAATTCACAGATAGAAAAAACTGGTCAAGACGTACGGTATGGATTGTCAGTTGCTAGAGTTGCATAATAAACATGTGCATTGAAGACGACCTGCCTTGTCATTAAAGTAACATCATTATAATATGGTGGCCTGGAAATCAACCATACATGGCCAATGTCCCGGAACATAACAATACGTCGTCAGAAAGACCTGGAAATTGGCACTCGAAACACAGACATGTAGCTACAAATTCGCCAGCTAATTCTGATTTCTGCGATTTCCAGTATTTGGATATCTGATCACAATATCGTGCATGAGATTCTACCGTATGCTACTGATTCGATGTCATGTTATAACTCAGCAGTTGAGTGTACATGCATCGATTTTTTTCCCAGCAAAGACTGGCTGTACACACTTTGTACTGATACCATGATTAATACGTCATTTTACAGATTAAAAAACTAATCAAAACGTACGGTATAGATTGTCAGTTGCTGAGATTGAGAGATAAACATGTGCATTAAAGATGACCTGCCCTGCGATTGAAGTAACATCGTTATAATATGGTGGCTCGGAGATCAGCGATATATAACCAATGTCCCAGAACTTGGCAATACGTCGTCAGAAAGACCTGGAAATTGGCACTCGACACACACCTACAAATTCGCCAGCTAATTCTGATTTCCACGAATTCGAGTTTTTGGATATCTAATCACAATATCGTACATGAGATTCTACCGTATGCTACTGATTCGGTGTCATGTTATTACTCAGCAGTTGAATGCACATACATTTTTTTCGCAGCAAAGACTGGCTGTGCACATCTTGCACTGATACCGTGATTAATACGTCATTTTACAGATGAAAAAACTAATCAAGAAGTCCGGTATGGATTGTCAGTTGCTGAGATTAGGAAATAAACATGTGCATTAAAGATGACCTGTCCTGCGATTGAAGTAACATCGTTATATTATAATGGCTTGGAAATCAACGATACATGGCTAATGACCCGGAACTTGGCAATACGTCGTCAGAAAGACCTGGAAATTGGCATACGGCACACACATACAGACTTACAAATTCGCCAGCTGATTCAATTTATGTGATTTTGATTAAGAACTTGGACGTGTAAGTATAATACCATGAATGAGGTTGCACCGTATGCTACTAATTTGCTAGCGTTATAACTGAACCGTTAAATGCACATCAATTTTTTTCCTCTGCAAAGACTGGCTATGCACGGCTTGCTGAGATATCGTCACTATAAAGCCAATTTGCAAATCAAAAAACTAATCAAGATGTACATTGTGGATTATCAGTTACTAGAGTTGGCAAATGAACACGTGCATTAAAAACAACCTGCACTACAATTAAAGCGACATCGTTATAATATAGCTTGGAAATCAACGATACATGGCCAATGTCCCGGAACTTGGCAATACGTCGCCAGAAAGACCTGGAAATTGGCACTCGAAACACACATATAGACCTACGAATTCGCCAGCTGATTCAGATTTCTACGATTTCGAGTTTTTGGATACTTGATCATAATATTGTAAATGAGATTCTACCCATGCTACTGGTTCGGTGTCATGTTATAACTCAGCAGTTGAATGTACATAAATTTTTTTCCCAGCAAAGACTGGCTGTGCACACCTTGCACTGATGCTGTGATTAATACGTCATTTTACAGATGAAAAAACTAATCAAGAAGTCCGGTATGGATTGTCAGTTGCTGAGATTAGGAAATAAACATGTGCATTAAAGATGACCTGCCCTGCGATTGAAGTTACATCGTTATATTATAATGGCTTGGAAATCAACGATACATGGCTAATGACCCGGAACTTGGCAATACGTCGTCAGAAAGACCTGGAAATTGGCACTCGGCACACACATACAGACTTACAAATTCGCCAGCTAATTCAAAGTTTGCGATTTGGATTAAGAACTTGGACGTGTAAGTATAATATCATGAATGAGGTTGCACCGTATGCTACTGATTTGGTAACGTTATAACTGAGCCGTTAAGGTGAAATGTAACGTTTCAAAGCCTCGAAAACGGGAGTGGTGAATTCTTCGACACTACTGGATGAATCGCAATGAAATTTTCGGGGATTACGCATTATCCTAGTAGAAAGGGTCTGATTATTTTACTTTTTCGAAATTTATCAAAAAATTGAAAAAAAAACAAAAAAATTTCGTAAAATTTCGAAAAAATAAAATAATCAGGCCTTTTCTGCTAGAATAATGCGTAATTCCCCAAAATTTCATTGCGATTCATCCAGTAGTTTTGGAGAATTCTCCATTCCTGTTTTCGAGGCCTTGAAACGTTACATTTCACCTTAAGGGAAGACGCTACTGACATCTGACAAAAAGCAGTTTTTCATTTTCCAATTGGCCAAAAAAAGTTCAATCTAAAAATTCATACTACCAATTCTGGATTATGATAAAATATGGTTTCAAACGAAATCTCAGTCTTCTGTGATGAAAGTGTATGCACAGGGAACCTTTCGCAGAACCTATCCTGCGTAGCGCTGCGAAAGGTTTCCTGCGTATACACTTTTATCGCAGAAGACTGAGATTTTGTTTGAAAACATATTTTATCATAATCTAGAATTAGTAGTATAACTTTTTAGATTGAATTCTTTTTTGCCAATTGGAAAATAAAAAACTACTTTTTGTCAAGATTTTAGTAGGCCCTTCCCTTAAATGCACATAAATTTTTTTTTCAGCAGACTGGCTAAGCACGCCTTACACTGATAGCGTTACTAAAAAGCCAATTTACAAATGAAAAAAACTAATCAAGAAGTACGTGATGGATTGTCAGTTGCTGGGATTGAGAAATATACACGTACAATACACGTACAAAAAATGATCTGCCCTGCAATTGAAATGACATCGTTGCCAACGGATGGCCTGGAAATCAACCATGCATGGCTAATATCTTGCTACTTGACATACTGTAGTCGCAAAATCCCGTAATTTAGCACTTGGCGTATACAAAACTAAATTGCAACAAATTCAACATGTTATATTCTCCTGTAAATATGATAGTTTTCACACATGCTTGAAGGATTGAACACAGTAAAAATGACATTAATTTTTCGGATAAGCTTAATTGGCGGATTGGTATAATCATACAGCATACAAGTTGTGAATACAGAATTTTATTCAAAAAAATATTGCAAACTTTCCATAAGAAATTAAGTGTAATGAATATTATTAGTAGGGACAATGTTAATAGTCATAGTATTAGTAGTAATCATAATAGTTATTCTTATAAATTTATAATAAACTCAATGCTACGTATATCAATTGGTAATATATTTGTAATATATTGGTAATTGTAATTTGTAAATATATTGGTAATATATTTTTACTTTGTACCTCAGGCATATTTTTTTTTTTTATAATATCTTTATTCTATACTTATAAGACTTGCAATCTCTTCTAATTAACACAGACATTTCAGATTTCTTGTTTTGAACGAAATCAGTGGAAACAAATATGACACGCTTCTTGTTGGATTTTGCAGTTTCCAATCTCAATCAAATGATAATTGAGAAATATGTAAAGCTCAATTTTCTTAAATCTAAATTATTATAAATCAGGCACAGCCTCAAAAAAACTAGTAGAAAGTCCTGAGTAATAATCCGATCACACATCATCTACAAAACATAGCTTCTTTTTCATTTTTGTTTGGTTGTGGAGCCAAGTCTTAATTTGTGGTGGCGTTCGATTCCTGAGACATGGATTTTGTATTATTGCCTCCTGGATTTCATTCAGTGACGGTAATTTTTTTGTTTTTAGATTTTCGCTAAATATTCTCAGAACTGTTGTCTTTTCATGTGCATTCCACGGGGTACGCTTGACTGATCCATATGGAGAGGCTATTGACATCCAAGAAAAAATCCAAAGTTAGTCAAATTCCAATGCGGAAGATGAAATACATATTATATTAATATCTGGCAAGTAATATTGAAAAGGGGACGGAGAAGCAAACAAATAAATAATTGAAGCAGGTTACGATAAAATCACTTAGTATTCGAAAAAATGCTCAAAGCAATGATTGTACTTCCAGATTTCGTCCTTTCTTTATTTCATGAAGCTTTTAAAATTTATTTATTAACCCACACTTTGCAGTATTCTTACTCTTGCAGAGAAATTAAGAACAGTAAATTTAATTGAGATCCAAAATGTGGCTCCATTTTACGACAAATCAAATAATAATTCGACTACTAGCATATTTTTGAATATATATCAAATAAACAGCTTCAATAATAGAACTTACTTGATCTTTTTTTCTTTATGGAACCTGTATTTTTTTTGATCTGTGATCTCTTCGACAATTCTGCGGCAGCGTCACACATGTCTCTTTGATTATGTGTTTCATCAGTATCTAGCGAGTAGGTTGAATTAGTGCCTCGACCCTGATCAATATCTTTTGGTTCGTCATCACTCTCATCTGTGTCATGTTCATCATCTTCGTCGGCATCGTCTGCACCTTGCGCTACTTCTAGAAGCTTAGACATCCGTAAAATCTCTCGACTTACTATCGGCTGCCGATAAATAGTCTTGTGGATGTTCTCGGCATGGCCCATGAAGTTCGCTAAGTCAGTTACTTCATTCTCTGTAAGATTCAGTGAAATACATGTGGTTGCGATGTGCTTACGCAGTTTTGTGCCACGTAATCTTTCAGGATTTGCGGCGCCACAGTCAACAGAGAATTTCCGCATTAGAACACATGCCCTTAGATGTTTATGTCTCGATTTGTCTGCTACGGGCACTCCGAAAACATATGGATTTGTTTCTCTGATTTTCATATCATTTCTGTGTAGTAGTAGGAGTTGGATGCTTTTAAATAAATGGGTATCTATGAGAACTGGTACTGTTCGATTCAGTTTGCCTCGGATAGTGAAGCGAATATATTTTTTGGCAAGTTCTTGGCTTTGCTTTGATAACGAGTTGAATAAATCTTTATCAGTACTGACATCAAGCGTGTGATGACTTTCAAAATCTTCAATCAAAGTTCGCTCTATCTCCCCAGCACGGCGTCTATTGAATATTTGTATAGATGTGAGCGTTGTTTCAGCTAAGATTATCCATTCTTTTTCAGAAAATCCGTTGCTTAATTTTGTAAATGCTTCTCTCCTTTTTTGTGATAGGTATGCAACCAGCTTTTTTATGTCTCCCATCGAAGGCAATTCAATTTTCTTTCGACGATTATGTTGTGCTTGGGATTCTCCGACTCTTCTGTTGATGCTTATCGCTATTTCTTGAGCAAATAATTTTAGAAAATCTTTAACACACTTCTTTTTGGTGTCATCATGTTTTTTGATACACTCATTGATGAGGATGGATCCGATTTGCTTAAGCAGAGTTCCCAAATTGAAAGCAACAGTCGGTGTTTTATAGCTGTTAGCACTTATCGCTCCAAGTTTAGCTTCAATATTAATTGCTTCAAGTACATCATCGCAAAACTTGGGATCATAGACTGATGTAAGATCTGTAACATCGTTGTTTAATTTCTTAAGTGTTAACAGAAAACGACCCAATAATCTTATACGTTGGCGGATCATCTCATAATAACGTCGATCTCCATATTTCTGGCACATCTTATTCGCGTAAACTATTACTAATTCGTCATAGCGAATACCTCGCACTACAGCATCTTCGCGCAACGGAGGAAAAAGCACAGCCCACACTTCTTTAGTAGCTCGAGAATGAATTCGCCGTACCACTTTTTTGCCCATCACCATAACTAATCTAGTAGATTTACTACTTCGTCCTGTACATTTCGAGAAGTGAGCTCTAAGGCTGCTGACTGCGAAAAATGCCTTGCAATTTCCACATGCTTTAAAGTTCCGAGCTGTCCTATCAAATTTTGAATTTGGTCTCCTAGAGACAATTAATTCGCCGTCATTGTAATCGCTTTGAGTGTTAAATAAGAAATTTCCTTTCTTACGTATAACATCAATTATTTGCCTACGTTCGGTACTTTTTTTTGGTAAAACAGCAAATTTCTTTACTTCTTCTTCATGTCCATGTTTCAGTTCTAAGTGCCGAGCTATCTTGCTTTGTTTTTTATGGCAGAAGAAGCAGAAATTGAACTTCTTATCTCCATTGCGACCTCGAGATTTCTGAACCTGCATTTCATCATCGTCCATTGCACGTGAGCCTGGAATACTAACTGACGCCGAAATATCCATCCCACTCGAAATATTAGATTTATCTTTTATCAAATTTTTATTTTTGATTATGTTACAGTTTTCGTTCTGATCTGCCCTGTTTTCAACATCTGATTCTGAATCAGAACTATTTTCTACTTGTGGTTCATAGCTAGGATCGTCAGGTTCGTTATCAGTCAAGTCACCATCACTTGGAGCTGTAAGAAGAAAATACAATACGCTGGTTTGAGAATTTTAACTCATTGAATGCTTTCAGAAGTTTTCACATCAAAATCTTGAAAGTATTTTCTTAAAGAAGAAGATAAATTACAACGCTGAATCCATACCTGCTGACTGATCAGATATTTTAGGTACAGGTTTTATCGCAGGTCTCGTTTCACTTTCTATTAAATTTGTAGCACTTCGAATGTTCGAGTTAAGATTATCAGCAATATGGTCTGGTGTGCTAGTTAATAATTCTTCTGGAGAAAATAATTCCTTACTGTCTAATATCGATTCAAATTTGCCAAGTGACGAGTTAATATCTGAATCATTGTGATTTGCTTGCATTAGAATTAAACTCGAAGACTCATGCGTTAAAGTATTGAAGTGGATATCATTTATAAGGTTCTCTGCCAAATTTCTTTTAGAGTCAAGTTCCACCTCATAGCTGGGTTCTATATAAGATGATTCATCGGTCTCTGCAATGACTACCTCAAATACACCACTTGAATTCTGTTGAATAATTGATGTATCGAGTGAATCATTTTCTTGTAATGGTTGCTCATCTAATTCTTTTGTGAGATTAGGCATATATGAATAAATGTCTGTCGATGGTACGTCAAACTTTGGCATAAAAGAATCATCTCGTGTCAGCAGCTTGCAGCTAGCCATTGGGGATATTCTCTCAACACTAGTTATTGTTGGTTTGTCGTACGAGAGATTTTTTTGTTTGGCTTGAGCATGTATCGGAGTGTCTTCGGTTGTAGAAATAGCAACGAGCGAATGGATGTGTGCCGCAGATACTACTACTGCAGACTCTGGTACAACTGGAGAACTATCCTCCGTAAACAGCTTGCGACTCACGTTTTGTAATTCTTTTTTGAATTTCTCATTCTTTAGTTTTTTGGGTGAAGCTTTCTTGTTTTTACAGCTGCCGGGATTTGGTTTTGCTTTTCCATCGATCATCATTTCCTGTAGCCTTTGTTGAGTTTCTGAAAATAATATTTGTGGAAGAGTAGAAAAATATCAAATCATCTAGTCCATAGGTAGACCTCAAGGGGGGCTTAGAAATGTGAATTTGAATTCATCAAGACTCCATTCAGAAATTAAACATGAGATGCATAATCTAAAAACAACGATTTCTGCACATTAATGTAATAAGATTGTATATAATTATTGAGTGGAAGCAAATCATAAGCGTTATATATTCTTACCATTTGAAGCTGAGAGGCTGGCTTCGTATTTCGCACCTTTATATTTCACAACATACGAGTTTCCAACTCGTGTTATATTTCTCATAGGACATATAGCCTGGGATTCGTCACTAAATTTGACTAGCCCAAACATTTTAACTAGAACAATAACCAGTATAATCTAAAATATGAAACAAAACAAATGAGTATACATACTAACTGAACTAAAAATGTCCCGGTAGTATACTCAAGGCACAAATAATTGAACGAAAATCTTAACCCCTATACTTAACATTTCAACTTCTACTTCTATAATTGTAATTTTTTTTTTCATACTAGGATTAATGCATCAGTGAATCAATACACTTCGTCGTAAAAATGGTATTTAAAAAGTACTCACCTTTAATCTTTTGTTTATAATTCACATGAAGAATATGTCGAGAAAATATCTTACATGCGTCCCGACGCACGTTTTAATAACCGGTACTTGTTATAAAGACTCATGCGGATGTTGCTATACACCATGTGATTGCTGTTTTGGCGGCCAATCAAGCAACTCGAATTCAAACCTAGAATGTCGTGATTGGTCGAACGAGTGAAAAATATGATCATCAACCGGAAAAGGAGTTTCAAACTCTCGTTACCAATAAACCTCGCAAATCAAACGTCAATAGTTGCCACAAATATGCGTTGGTTTTGACAAATCGGATCAATGGAACTCTATCCCGAGCACAGTATATTGTGGAACTAATGCGAAGATTTGATGATCTCCGCACGAGCGTGAAGTTTGTCACCGGAGCGCAACGTACGTTTGAATTCAGTGACTATACCAAAAACGTATCGTAAACTTCCGGGTCATTGGTCATACACCGTTTCTGGAGCATTCTATTGCAACAATGTAATCTCGATTGTACGCTAGGTAATTGCATGGGCTGTGTCTGTAAATTCTTGCTGCATTTCTGAATGGTTTTTTTCAAGTATGAATTGCTTTTCTCGTGACGGTATTTGTACAAAATGTCTACGGCGGGTCTATAGTTGAATTCATTTTTTGTTAAATGAATTTCACTGACGGCTGCAGATAGTCTGATACGGAATCCAGAGGATATACCATAGTCTTTTTCGGAATCATGATTATATACGTATG
>OZ001258.1:14192163-14222163 GCA_963924015.1 Macrophya annulata
CATACATACATACATACATACATACATACATACATACATACATACATACATACTGCAACGGGTGTACTAAATTTGAGAGGGATTTAGCAACACACGCGCCTTCGGCGTTTTACTCTCAATTATCAAAAATAAATATCCTCAAAAAGAGTATAGTTTGTTGGGCGCCAGACGTTTTCACGTCACTTAATACACATATATAACTGAAGAAATTAGAGATTACGGCGGAAACGACTGAATAGCTCAGAATACAATATAATAAATGGTAGAGTGGCTAGGTTCACCGAATAAAAAGGCAAAATATAATATTTAACATATGCCATACCGTTTTATTAATTTTTAGCGGAATAAGCATTTAAGATATCAGTAACAATGCGTAACTTTTCTCTCAATTAACAAAATAATAGATCAGAAGAAGCGATACAATAGCAAATAAGTAAGAAATAAAATACCAAAAGAAGAACCAGATAATATTCAGACGGAAAATCACCCAATATATTGAAAATCATATAAGAAATAAACCAGATGAGAAATAGAATTAGTATTAGTGCAATCAACTCAATACAATACAGAGAATATCATTTAGAAAATAGACTAATAAATTGACGAGACTGATCTCCCCAAAACAAGAGGAATAGGAGAATGGAAAAAGCTTAGCAAATAAACAATAAAATAAAAACTAAATAACAAATGCTGACTTCTACGCTCTAACTCTCGGAAGCTTTTTGCGACAGATCGGGTATAAAATATATCAGAACAATATCTACTGAAAAGGAATATAAATCACATGCTCAAACTAGCGGCTGGCCGCTGTATACTACAGAAATAATACAAAATAATTGACTCTAAGGAAGACTATCAAATAACCAAATAATATACCACAAATAAATCGATAATCACGAGTCATCTTAGGAATCCATTTTTAATAACCAACAATAGACTAAAAATCGACGGGACGAAGTCTCATGACTCAACGTACCAAAAATACAGGTGACCTACGTCACAACAATATATCAAATATACCAAATATACCAAATACAAAATATACTAAAAGATACTAAAAGATAAACGGAATTCCAGCGAGACTCGTGGTTTTACAAGATAGAAGGTCTTACCTTAGAGACGATGTCAGAAAAATCACCAGATAAACAGAAGTTAAATATTAAATACAGAACTATACTGAACCAAATATAAAATAATAAAGAATATTAACACGTTTTTAAATAAACTACTTGGCGAGACAGGCGGAATGGCGGAACATAGGCGGTACTTGACGATATTGGCGATACGAAGACAGACGGGCGTAGAAGTAGACCGATTGTAGTATCGCACCCCATTATATAGGCTTGGGAATCCCCGACGTTAGGGCCTAGCGTGGCCCTAAATCGTTGCTTAAACGGCCGGCTCTGATTGGTTGTTCGTCGTAGCTCGTTCTGGCCCTTCGGCCAGTTTTGATTGGCCGTCGCGGACTCCAACTAATGTGACGGTACGGCGGTAATATTCGAATACAAAAATCATCAGATACTCCAATATTCTGTCCGATAACATCCTCGTGCAGCCTTCACTCTTGTAGTTGGACTCCCCGCGAACATCGTGTGTCGAAGCGCTCCCTGACTGCGTTTCCATAAAGAAAACTGACCATTCAGAGGATCTGGCGGAAATTGATGCTCCATTCCGGAACTGCATCCAAGTTCCCCCATGGTTGGTGTGGAAGGCTTACCGTCAGGCCTGCATCACACGGTAGCGGTTCTTCTACCGGGATCGTTCTGGGATAACCGCGGTAGTGTTTCGATGGCGAGAAAGTCGATCGTGACGTCTAGTTCGACCTCCAGGTCGACAAGTCTTCGTCGGCGAGAGCTTTCGTCGGGCTACTCAATTCACCCGACGTTTCCCAGCGTTCGGCGAGACACGTAGAATTAGTTGACGAGAGGTGGTGCAGCTCCATGGCTGGTGAGTTGGCGGGAACGGGAGGAACTAGCTCCTGGAGTTGTCCTTATTCGACCGTTACCCGAGCCTCCATGGCCAGGTTGGCGGAAGGTGTATCGGAAGTCATCCAAAAAATTAATAAAAGATATTTATCCTCACAGGCGTCTGGTTTCCCTCGACGTCCTGGTGCCAATCTCCACCATTCCGTGTTACAAAATAAGACAAAAGAAAAAGCATTAATGAACCTAATAAATGAATTTCGCTGACCCATGATCTGTCGCTACCTCCAAGAGCTGCCTGCTTTCGCCACGTTACCAAAAATCGCGCATTCCGTGACGAATTGCAAAATGCAACGTCACAATACATACATACATACATACATACATACATACATACATACATACATACATACATACATACATACATACATACATACATACATACATACATACATACATACATACATACATACATACATACATACATACATACATACATACATACATACATACATACATACATACATACATACATACATACATACATACATGCATGCATACATACATACATACATACATACATGCATACATAGATACATGCATACATACATGCATACATGCATACATAGATACATGCATACATGCATACATGCATACATAGATACATGCATACATGCATACATGCATACATAGATACATGCGTACATGCATACATGCGTACATGCATACATAGATACATGCATACATGCGTACATGCATACATAGATACATGCATGCATGCATACATGCATACATGCATACATGCATACATGCATACATAGATACATGCATACATCCATACATGCATACATGCATACATACATACATACATACATACATACATACATACATACATACATACATACATACATACTGTTACGAAAGTGATACACCTCTCACATATATAATTTACACGCTCTAGTAGTCATCTTAAATAAAAGATGTTAACATTCCCTTGTTCACTGTCACTAATCACGACGTTTATTGTAAATAACAGTCTTGTTCGAGACCTCAAACTGGACACACGTATTCTAAATACAACCCAAACCTTTATCCAAATATCTCCAAACTCCATTTATTGTCTATTTACTCTTGATTATTCACCTAGAGAACCCCTCAAATAATTTATGGACCTGCTAGACCCCCGTTCCGTAACATTCGGTGTCAGAAGCGCGACTTCTGGGTGATTAAAAAAGTAAACTAGACTCAAGATGCCTAATACGCGTCAGACTCGGGCTACAGAATCTACTTCGACCGCGGCTGAAACCGCATCACCTATCCCGACTACCCAACCCGCCATCCGATCTCCTCCGCAAGACCCGATGGCTCTACAGATGGAGATGTTCCGCATCTTGATGCAGGAACAGCGACAGGACCGAGAGATCCTAGTTTCCTCTCTAGTTGTAGCACAACAGGACCAACGACAACAGTCTGAGGTCCTCCTTTCCTTCGTTCTTTCCGCACGACAGCAGTTCGAGACCCTCCTTTTCACCCTCCTCACCTCCCAGATCACCATCCAGAAGAGCCTGGAAACCCTGGGAACCCGAATCACGGATACCCGACCTTCTCCGATCCCAACCCCGCGAAGACTCTCCCTGGTCCGAGATCGTCTTGAGGAGCGACCCTCACAAGAAACAAGGTCTGTGCCTGATCATGGGGGAAGAACTCCCCCTACTTCGTCCAGACCAAGATTGAACGAAACGGTCACGTTGGTGCCGATCGTTCAATCAATTAGCCAAAACGACTGCGTCGAATTAACGGCGCAGGACGAAATTACAGAGAGAGGTCTGAGACAAATGTGCGGCGATCACCCCTCGAGATCTGCAAATCCTAGTTCGCCTCACATTCAAAATGATAATCTTCATAATTCTAGCGAAATCTTCCGTGAAAATATTCTGTCTGAAGTTAGAAAGTTATGTTCAGATGTCACTTTTCGCTCCGAGAGTGGTCGCGAAATACGCGGAATAAACGATCAAAATGCGCAGATTTTAACGGATTCCCTTCGTGAAAGAGATTCATTAACTAGAAACAATCCTAACCTACGTGCTAACGGAAATAATAACCTCGAAATTCCATCGTACGACGGCTCAACCCCCTGGGCTGAGTACGAGTGCCAATTTGAACTTTGCGCCGAATTAAACGATTGGGGTCCGTTTGCCAAAGCTTCTAACCTAACTCTAAATTTGAGAGGCCCTGCTCTGTCTGTTTTAACTACCCTATCGAAAACTGAAATGAAAGATTTCAATAAATTAACGGAATCACTACGACTTCGGTATGGTAATGAACATTTGAGAAACTTACATTTAACCCAATTGCGCAATAGAAGACAACTAAAAGAAGAAAGTCTTGTCACCTTAGGTCGTGAAATAGAACGAATGACCAGGTTGGCTTTACCAATCTGTGATGGCGAGACTAGAGATCCAATTGGGCGTGCACATTTTATAGACGCAATTTATAGTAGTGAATTAAAACATGCTCTAAGTCTAGCAGGACCTTCTTCCTTGAAACAAGCCATTATAAGAGCTTTAGAGATAGAGGCTGCCAATAAACAGTATCTAGGGGTTGGAAACATCAGACAGATCCAGACCTCAAAACCATCTGATAAAATCTTAAACCGAACGAAAACCACTCCCTGGCAGCAACGTAGCCAAAATAAAGATTCACGAAAACAGAGTTCCACCGAGGAACCTAAGTTTTGCAAATACTGCAAAAGGGAAAATCACACGATAGAAACTTGTTTATTTTTGAAGAAGAAGAATGAGTGCGATAACTTAATTGCCTCAAATTCCAATTCTAAACCGAATTCCAATGATAATCCTAATAAAACTTCTTGGAGGAGCAGAGACTCCTCTTCCAACACACAACCTTCTTCGTCAAAAAACTAAACTTTGGTGATTCAGTGGAGCTTCGATCATCAAAGAATCTTTATATTTGTGGCTCTAATAATTTAAGTGTAAAAGATTCTAACCCAAAACAATTTTTATCAAGAGGTCTTCGTCAAACCGGACTATACACCTGAGGCACCGTAAATGGTGTTAACTGTCTCTGGGTTATAGACACCGGGGCGGAGGTTACAGTAGTCCGTTCGGATCTTTTAAAATCCACTTAGGATGATTTCCATTCTACCTCTTTGCGTACAGGTACAGGAGAGACTACTCCAATTTTAGATTATTTTACTAAATGGCCAGAAGTGATTCCCATTCCCAATCAAGAAGCTGAGACAGTAGCCAGAGTATTTATAAAGGAATTTATCTGCCGATATGGAACCCCACTAGAGATTCATACTGACCAGGGTAGAAATTTTGAATCAATTCTTGTGTCAGAAATCTTTAAAGTTCTAGGTGTTAGGAAAACACGTACTACCCCTCTGCATCCTCAGTCAGATGGTATGGTAGAACGCCTAAATAGAACTCTTCTTCGATATCTTTCCTCTTATGTAGATAGAGAT
The DNA here is from genome assembly GCA_963924015.1 of Macrophya annulata. Classification (NCBI taxonomy): domain Eukaryota; kingdom Metazoa; phylum Arthropoda; class Insecta; order Hymenoptera; family Tenthredinidae; genus Macrophya; species Macrophya annulata. The sequence continues at coordinate 14,197,573 of OZ001258.1, forward strand.
CAAAGAGATTGGGATAAATGGATTCCACTCTTTGTCTTGTCTTACAGATCAGCTGTTCATGAAGCGACAGGTCATACTCCTGCTTCAATGCTGATGGGAAAAGATCTTAGGTTACCTTCAGATTTAGACAAAGGCCCTTTACCTTTGCAGGAACCTCTGCATTCCGATTTTGTTATCACCCTTCAAGAAAGGTTAGAAAATATTCATAACTTTGCTCGGAATAAAATTCAGGTAGTTTCTGACCGATTCAAAGCTCATTACGACGTCCGATCTCGAAATATTCAATTCGGACCTGGGGATTTAGTTTGGCTTGTTCAGCCAAGAAGAGAGAAGGGGCATTGTCCAAAGCTTCAATCAAATTGGGAGGGACCTTATGTAATTAAAGATAAAATTAATGCAGTTGTGTATAGAATACAACGTTCTACTCGTACTAAACCTAAAGTCGTTCATTTGGATCGTCTAGCTCCTTACGAGCAGAGGCTTCCTTCTCTAAACGATTAATTTGGGCAAATTTGAATCCTTTTCTCTCCTAATATTCCCTTAGGTATTTGTTTTCATCTGCTTCTAGGTGGTCTGGCGCTCTACCATTTGGAATTGTTCGCCCTATAGACAGACACCTAATCATCGTCGTCGAAGGAAATATTGGATGTGGGAAATCCACTTTCACAAAAAGGTTCCAAGGAGATAAGGATATTTTAACAGTATTAGAACCATTAGAAGAATACAGGAATGTTTTAAGAGCAAATTTATTAGAAAGGATGTATCAGAATCCTCCACGCCATGCTTATCACTTCCACCACCATGCTTCCATGGTTATGTTTGATAGACATTTATTGCAGACTAAACTTAAAAATAAGATCATGGAACGATCTATTTTTAGTACTAATTGCTTCATAGAGGCTAGGCGTAGGCAAAAAGATTTCGAAGACTTCGAAGCTCACCTCCTAATAAAAAATTCTCAAATCCTGGTAGACAGTTCTCCTCATTTTAAAATAGACCTAATTGTGTATCTGAGGTTAAGCCCAGAGACCTCATACTCTAGGATAGTATCTCGTTCCAGGAGCGAAGAAGATCTTATTTCATTAGATTATCTTAGGATTCTTCACCAGGTTCATGAAGACTGGTTGATAAATAAAACTTTTCAATTTCTTCCAGCACCAGTCCTAGTTATTGACGCAGAATCATCAGCTGATTCTATCTACAAAAAATTTTCCGAGGTTATGGACATTTAGTCGATAATAAAGAGTCAATTCTTTTTCTCAAAACGCTATTTTTCGATTACATTTTCGGACGTTATCGATTACAGATTTTTATTCAATATATCGCCATCTATGGGGATTTTGAATTACCCTGTCGGTAATGTCGAGATTCTTTCAATTCGATTATCTTCAAACGATTGTCTTCATCGATTATCTTTCAAACTTTCTTTTCCGAACGAACTAATTTCGCTCGATCCAGACTTTCCTTTGTTTGCAGACGGGCGTTTCTTCCATTCAAGACCTACTAGGTTCATTTGCTCAGAAATAAAAGCCACGCATCCATGAATAAAACAAAGAGAACAGATATTTATTTAATTATTTATTTATTTATTTATTATTTAGAAATCACCCTATTAAAATTCGAGACGTTTTTTTCACCAGGCCCTTTATTTCTGTACATTCTGCACAATCGCTCGTTTTTCCAACTTTCCGCAGGATTTTCTCCCCACAAGAAGAACAAGTCTCCTTTTCCCAAGGGAGACATCCATCCATGAATGTTATGTGAGCCTCCCATTTTCGAAAAGGCGCTTCCTTTTCTCTACTAAAAAAAAAAAAAAAGAGAGAGATTAATTATGATTAAAAGTAATTAAATATTCAATCGAATTTATCCTCCAATTCTCTTTAATTATAACTTACGTGTTATTTGCAATCCGTCTGCTACACCCCTCACAGTAAGAAACGAAGTCGTTCGCTCCGTGGTACGTCGTCCCTCGGTAGCATGCCATTTCCTCCCACATCTTTTCAAAACCTCTTCTCGCAGCCTTTTCCCAATTCGCCGTGGCCATCAGCTCCCCAATATTTATTGTCTGTTCCTCACGACGTTTGTACTCCTTATACATTTTTCTCAAGGCAAAGACAGTCTGAGTGACGCTTTGTGCCATTTTGCCTATTGGTTTGTTATAAAACAACTGAATTCCCTTCTTCTTGGTTACCGTAACCGAGTCGAGTAATTAGGCGTGGTCTCTCTTGTACAAAAAGTACTTTCAATTGTTTTTCATTTAAATAGATCCCAATGGATTTTAAATATATGTGTTAGTTTTAAGAAACTAACTTTTAACAAGATTTTCAGATTTTCTTAACAAAGCTCTTTTAATCTGAGGGACAAAAGACGCAATCCCCATCCTGATGTTTTCCATCCTTTTTCCGGACCTCAAATAAGATCGTTCTGATTTTATTTATTATAAAAACATATGATTTTCACAAGTGATCAATATTATTTAGAAAAAAAAAATAATAAATAAAATGATTCTTCATCCTTGATCAATTTGAAAAAGATTTTACATACCTTTTATGCCCAAACACTAATATTTGTCCTCCCACCTAGGTCGTTTTACCGACTGATTTGTTGAAGAGGTTTGATCGGAGCGATTTTGGGACCCAGGATCGACTTTATTCCCGAGCTCCTGTCCCTTACGTTGCAGGATACTGCTATGTTACCGCTCACCGCTCGCAATCCTTATCCTAATCCTGCATCCTACCGGATTCTTCTTTCAAGAAAGAATTCTTCCAAGAACATTTTTATACTAAACACTCACATTTTGATAATTTAATCTCACCTATCTTTCCAAGGTCTTTTAGTGTGGTTTTTTCCCTTAGAAGTTAAGGCAAATGCCGGATAGTGTAGAGGGAAAGCGTCAAATCTATAACGTTATAACTTACTTACCACACAAGCTTTCCCAAACCAAACGCTTACACACATTTGATTACTAGAGCTTTTCATTTTCCTTCTGAAATTTAATTTTCACTTGAAACTTTAACTGCAAATAATTCCCACTGCAAATAATTAATCATTTTACTATTATCAAACTCTTCGTAATCCACACATCGATTTTTGCACTGAATACATTTTCTTGACAAACATTTTTCGTTATAATTGTCGCAGCAAAGCCCTTCGGCAAGCTTTTTTGAATTTATATATTTTATAATTTCTTTGTTATGTAGTGACTGCAACAAAAGATCTAAATTTGCATGTAATGTACAAAGGCAAGTATCACGTTGCTCTACGGTAGGTTTGATGACCCAAAACGGACGACACTTACAGAAGGTTGCGTATGAAACTCGCTTATGGTTTTTTTTATATTTACGGTGGAGTATTTTGAGGGAATTCAGCAGGTACCTCCTTTGCTTGCGCACTTTATGTTTTGTTATTGTCTCTTTTTTCCCGTTTTCACCGTTCCGCTTCTTTCTTGGTGTTTCTAGTAGAGGTTGAGATTCCGATTTTGTTCTTTTATAAGGTAAGATCTTCTCTTTAGTCAAAACGTTATTTTTATCAACGACTTTTCCTGTCAACACTTTTGAAAAAATAGCCTTTTCTTTTTGAGTTCGCAATGTCTTTGCATTGTCAATTAATTGTGTTTTTAGGACTTCACCGAATAACAATTTACTGGCAATTTCGGGCTTCGAATTCGTTTTCATTATCTGTTTAACTTTAGAATTTGGGCTCAGAGCTTCTTTTATTTTCTTATTCTTTATTCTACTCATTTTGTTTTTATACATTTTTAGCGTTCTTTGCAGCTGTGCTATTTCTTCATCTTTATCTTTGATCAATTTTGTTTTCATTCTTCTATGAATGATTGATCTTCTTCGAGCCGCTGTAGCTCGTCCATCCGAGACACGTGGAGATTGTAATTGTTCTCTAAGGCCGCATTTTCAGGAACTTGCAATACACGTGCTTGTTCTTCTTCTTCAGGTTCCTCACGATCTGAACACGGAGGAGTGTTATTTTCAATTACTTGCCGCGTTCGTTCCGATAATTCTTTAACTTTATTTCTGTATTTTTTACTGTTCACTTTCCATTCCTTTCTTTTCAATCTTCGTTGACGCGGCGTTAAATCTGCAATACTTTTGATTTTTCCTTCTTCTTTCTTGTCACTGTAGTACTTTTGCTTCCTATCTTTCAGTTCCTTAAGTTTTTTATCGTTATGCTTAATTCGTCGATATCTTCGCTTTTCTAACATTCTCTTTCTCTCGAGTATTTCTTCGCGAGACTGCTTCCACTTTAGAACCATGGCTAATGCCTAGAACAGAACATAATATTATATTGAATAATATAATATAACTTACAACTTAGTACTGATTTATTCGAGATTCATTTATATTTATTTTTTTATTTAATTGGAACACAATAGCTTTGTATTACTGTCAACAAGAATTAGTAATTTTTTTCGAAAGCATCTATTTATTTTATATGTTGTACGTATAATCCGTAGTAATCAAATAAATTTACTATCTGATCAAGGGTCTGGAAACAACAGGTAGAGTACTCCAGTTTCTATAGCGTTTTTTCGATGATTTTCAATATAAAACGTCATTTTCCTGCCAATTCATCATTTTCCTGTTTTGATAATGACAGTCTAATGACGCCAGGAAGATAATGAAAACGACGAAATATCGTAAAATCAAGGAAACTATTGTATATTTGAAACAAAAACAGAAATTATTATGACTTACCGTATATCACGTAATCAACACAGCTTAAAAGAATTTTAATCACATTCAAATTAGCTTGAAATTTGAACGACAGACTTATGATATTTTGTCTGACCACTAGCAGCACGTCCACCTTATTGAGCACTTGATGGCAGACTAACAATGAACAACTAAAATTTAGCCAATTCAGTGTGTTGTGTTGTTTATTCTATGCGAACTGAGCTACAAATTACCGTTGAAAGTATTATAGCAACTGATTTTTCGTAATTTGAATTTTGTCCAGGAAAATGATTGAGATTTGTGTCTCATGAGTACAAAGTAGTTTAGTTTATTGAAAATACAATTTGAGTTCAATTAACTAGGCTCTGCAGCTTCGCGAATTGTGTGCGTGTATCGTTGGAAGTTTAAATTAATCAAAATATTCTACTGAATTAACTAATTTGGTGATCGAAGTTTCCAACATAGAAAAACTCACGGCAGGAAATATGATTTTCTGTCAGAAATCTTGAAGAAACATGAGAAATTAATTTAGTTAGGACTTTGTAATTTACTGGACAAATAGTAGACAGTATATATATGTATATATATGTGTATATATATATATATATATATATATATATATATATATATATATATATATATATATATATATATATATATATATATATATATATATATATATATATATATATATATATATATATATATATACGTATGTATATATGTGTATATATACGTATGTATATATGTGTATATATACGTGTGTATATATACGTGTGTATGTATACGTGTGTATGTATACGTGTGTATGTATACGTGTGTATGTATACGTGTGTATGTATACGTGTGTGGATGTATACGTGTGTGGATGTATACGTGTGTGTATATACGTGTGTGTATATACGTGTGTCTATATACGTGTGTCTATATACGTGTGTCTATATACGTGTGTGTATATACGTGTGTGTATATACGTGTGTGTATATACGTGTGTGTATATACGTGTGTGTATATACGTGTGTGTATATACGTGTGTGTATATACGTGTGTCTATATACGTGTGTCTATATACGTGTGTCTATATACGTGTGTGTATATACGTGTGTGTATATACGTGTGTGTATATACGTGTGTGTATATACGTGTGTGTATATACGTGTGTGTATATACGTGTGTGTATATACGTGTGTGTATATACGTGTGTGTATATACGTGTGTGTATATACGTGTGTGTATATACGTGTGTGTATATACGTGTGTGTATATACGTGTGTGTATATACGTGTGTGTATATACGTGTGTGTATATACGTCTGTGTATATGTATATGTATATGTATATGTATGTATATGTATGTATATGTATGTATATATGTATGTATGTATATATATGTATGTATATATATGTATGTATATATATGTATGTATATATATGTATGTATATATATGTATGTATATATATGTATGTATATATATGTATGTATATATATATGTATGTATATATATGTATGTGTATATATGTATGTGTATATATGTATGTGTGTATATGTATGTGTGTATATGTATGTGTGTATATGTATGTGTGTATATGTATGTGTGTATATGTATGTGTGTATATGTATATGTATATGTATATGTATATGTATATGTATATGTATATGTATATGTATATGTATATGTATATATATGTATATGTATATGTATATGTATATGTATATGTATATGTATATGTATATATATGTATATGTATATGTATATGTATATGTATATGTATATGTATATGTATATATATGTATATGTATATATATGTATATGTACATGTACATGTACATGTATATGTATATGTATATGTATATGTATATGTATATGTATATGTATATATGTATATGTATATATATATATATATATATATATATATATATATATATATATATATATATATATATATATATATATATATATATATATATATATATATATATATATATATATATATATATATATATATATATATATATATGTATATATATATATTTATTATATAAGGAAATCAACGCTAACGTATCGAAAGATACCGCAGTCGCGATCTGATAAAGGTAACATAAGAAGACAGAAGAAATAGCTGGCTAGTCATACGTTAATCTGCTTAATTAGCTCCAATATAGTTCTCGTAGAATCAAGAATTGAAGAATAAAAGTTTAAATCAAGAGACTCAGTAGAGTCTCGCGCCAAGTACATTAAAAAAAAAAAAATTAAAAAAAAAAAAAATCCCGTCTCCACTCTACCACTCTTTTTTACCGGAACGGGAGCTCGGCGCAGGAGTGGGGGTACCCATATTATTTCATTACGGCATATAGGCAATATCACAGGGCTCACCGAATTAATACAAGAATAAGATGCGAAAAAGATTACATTTGAGCGTAATATCAATGCAATCGGTGCACGGATAGCTGAGATATGATTATTTGAAAAATCTAGGGTATCAGTTTCATCTCAGAAATTTCTTCGTCGTACCAGATTTTCGCTCTGTGCATAAAAACTATGCGCATATAATACATAGAGAGTATTCCGACGGGACAAGAGTTTCCACTGATCTCTATATCTATATATACTACGGATACGCATAGAATTCCGAGCGAGTTCGTCGGTCTGCCATGCAATAACTCTTTCTATGGCCCACGGGAGGCAGCATGATCGCGCACACCGTATAGCATATATGTAATACTCCTATATTGCTAATTCCTATAAGTGGAGGCGTAGAGAACTAAGTGAAATAGAATATATCTCTAACTCACTTCTGCTCCATGTTCTGCGCAGCTGCGATAGTAATGTTCTACGCAAGTGCCAGATGTTGACTTGCGCAGAAAGCTCTGATGTGATGGAGATAGAAAGAGACACCATTATCGTCGGCACCGTAGAAAAGTAGCCATATTTTAGACCCTTTTAGCAATATAGGAGTATTACATATATGCCGTATAGCTGAACGTACTAACAATATTTATCTTTTTGTTTATTTGACGAGTCGAGCCTTTGAGGTTATGATACCTGTCACGATTGATCGCCATTATAACGAAGTGTCGGTAGTTTACTTGTATTTATTTCAAATCAAATTAATTCCGTAATAATACGGAGATAATAATTACTAAACGCTTACTTATAATAATATTTATGGAGCATAGCAGTATTGCATCGAGATTTTGACATTTTCAAGAAAGCCTATGTAACCGTACGTGATCAAAATAAGTAACAACATGCCCTCTATTTGCTATCGAGGATAACGAATTATTATACAGTTCCAATATCGTGTAAAAATGTCGGTGACGATTCATTTCAATTATAACGAAGGGGGGCTGTAAATTACTTATATTTGTTTGAATACTTATTTCTCTGACTACGGAAGTTGGGTATAACGTAGAATTCATAAAGGAATCAGAAATTCAGTAATAATGAAGAGATAAACGCTAATAATATGTATAGGGCAAATAGAAATAACTTCATTTAAATTTACATACAAATCCAGTCCCAGAACTCACTACAGCTGTTGTGGAAAATGTGACCGTCAGTTCTCAAAATGAGTAAAAATAAGCCATCGATTACTTATCTAGGATAAAGAATTGTTATAAGGTCCCAATATTGTATATAAAATTTGGAATTCTACATTGCAAAAGTGAGCAGGCACGTGGCATCGTAACCTAAAATATGAATTTGTGATTAAATGCAAGATATAATATATAATGCGAGCTCAGTCATTGTTCTCTGTAAAACGTATTTCGTACAAAAGCTATAAATGCGTGCCGTGTGGCTGGTCGCGATTAGATGAGGAAGATACTTGTTTATTACATTGAAAATTGATGTAAATGGGATATGCGGAATATCAGTTAATTGGCAACAGGTGATGAGATTGGACAACTAATGACCATGAGATTGAACAAAATAATGAAATTAATTTTTATAACATAATAATGACCATACGTGATCAAAATGAGGTATGGTTTCATATCACGTATAAAATAGTCACATATTCTATGAACATACATAATCGTGAATGTTTTATTATGAAAATTAGTAGGGAGGTGGCATCGTTACTTAAGATTCGATGAGATATTTGCAATTCAATGCCAAATATAATGAATGATGTGAACTAAGTCAGTGCCTCATGTAATATCTTGTGCACTGAGAGCTATCACCGTATTCAATGTGGCTGATTATAATTAGATTAGCGGGATAAAAATCTGAAAACTGGAAAATGAAAACAAATCAAAAACTGAAGATAATCATCATTTGACTAGTTTAAGTTAATTTGATCAGCATCTGGGCCTTCGATGATGTAAGTATAGTTCTTCGTAGCCAAAATTTTCGTTGTGAATATTTTTTTAACGTTTTTTCAACTTTGTTCTGTCAGCCTAAAACTCTTCGGACAACTTTTAGTAAGCAGAGAACTTGTCGAAGTCAAAATTATAAACGACGATGGTATATAATTTCATCATCGGTGGCTCGATTGCTGATCGAACTTGAATCACCAGAGTAGTTACAATTATGCAGCCAAATTGCATCTTCAACTCTTTGAGGGAAGACCCTACTAAAATCTTGACCAAAAGCAGTTTTTTATTTTCCAATTAGCCAAAAAAGGTCCAATCCAAAAAGTGATACTACCAATTCTAGATTATGGTAAAATATGCCTTTAAACAAAATTTCAGTCTTCTGCGATGAAAGTGTATGCGCAGGAAACCTCTCGCAGCACTGTGCAGGATAGATTCTGCGAAAGGTTCCCTGCGCATACACTTTCATTGCGGAAGACTGAGATTTATCAGTAAGACACTTTCAATAGAACTCATAACAGTTAGATTTATAGAAATGAATAGTATTCTGTAAAATACCATTCAACAGAAACGGTTGAGAAAATCAAAACGTGTACAAAAAGTAATGAAATCCCCCAAAAGCACCTCGGGTGCAAAAACTTTGCGTCAAGTACATTAAAACGTAGTAACTGTCAACAAAAATTTGTTAACAAAATATTCAAAGAAATAGCATTTGATCTACAAAAGTATTGAAATCAATGGACTTTGCCAAGTACTACTGAATTTGCTTTCAATTAATTTCTGAATGTTGACATTTCAATATACATAACATGCAGAACACGTTATAACATGCAACATACGTACTCATATAAGAAACGATCAATTATAAATAAAATGACGGAAAAACAAAAAAAAAGGAAAAAAAAATTTGGAGGTAGTGGTACTTGGCGGGCTGATGTTGAAGTTATTATAAGAATATTAAAATAGTTCAATTTATAGTTTCTTGTACTTTTTACAAAAATGCCCGCCAAGTACCACTACCTCCAAATTTTTTTTTTCTTTTCTTTGTTTTTCCGTCATTTTATTTATAATTGATCGTTTCTTATATGAGTATGTATGTTGCATGTTATAACATGTTATGCATGTTATGTATATTGAAATGTCAACATTCAGAAATTAATTGGAAGCAAATTCAATAGTACTTGGCAAAGTCCATTGATTTCAATACTTTTGTAGATCAAATGCTATTTCTTTGAATATTTTGTTAACAAATTTTTGTTGACAGTTACTACGTTTTAATGTACTTAGCGCAAAGTTTTTGCACCCGAGGTGCTTTTGGGGGATTTCATTACTTTTTGTACACGTTTTGATTTTCTCAACCGTTTCTGTTGAATGGTATTTTACAGAATACTATTCATTTCTATAAATCTAACTGTTATGAGTTCTATTGAAAGTGTCTTACTGATAAATCTCAGTCTTCCGCAATGAAAGTGTATGCGCAGGGAACCTTTCGCAGAATCTATCCTGCACAGTGCTGCGAAAGGTTTCCTGCGCATACACTTTCATCGCAGAAGACTGGAATTTTGTTTAAAGGCATATTTTACCATAATCTAGAATTGGTAGTATCACTTTTTCGATTGGACCTTTTTTGGCTAATTGAAAAATAAAAAACTGCTTTTGGTCAAGATTTTAGTAGGGTCTTCCCTCAAAGAGTTGAAGATGCAATTTGGCTGCATAATTGTAACTACTCTGGTGATTCAAGTTCGATCAGCAATCGAGCCACCGATGATGAAATTATATACCATCGTCGCTTATAATTTTGACTTTGACAAGTTCTCTGCTTACTAAAAGTTGTCCGAAGAGTTTTCGGCTGACAGAACAAAGTTGAAAAAACGTTAAAAAAATATTCACAACGAAAATTTTGGCTACGAAGAACTATACTTACATCATCGAAGGCCCAGATGCTGATCAAATTAACTTAAACTAGTCAAATGATGATTATCTTCAGTTTTTGATTTGTTTTCATTTTCCAGTTTTCAGATTTTTATCCCGCTAATCTAATTATGATCAGCCACATTGAATACGGTGATAGCTCTCAGTGCACAAGATATTACATGAGGCACTGACTTAGTTCACATCATTCATTATATTTGGCATTGAATTGCAAATATCTCATCGAATCTTAGGTAACGATGCCACCTTCTTACTAATTTTCATAATAAAACATTCACGATTATGTATGTTCATAGAATATGTGACTATTTTATACGTGATATGAAACCATACCTCATTTTGATCACGTATGGTCATTATTATGTTATAAAAATTAATTTCATTATTTTGTTCAATCTCATGGTCATTAGTTGTCCAATCTCATCACCTGTTGCCAATTAACTGATATTCCGCATATCCCATTTACATCAATTTTCAATGTAATAAACAAGTATCTTCCTCATCTAATCACGACCAGCCACACGGCACGCATTTATAGCTTTTGTACAAAATACGTTTTACAGAGAACAATGACTGAGTTCGCATTATATATTATATCTTGCATTCAATTACAAATTCATATTTTAGGTAACGATGCCACGTGCCTGCTCACTTTTGCAATGTAGAATTCCAAATTTTATATACAATATTGGGACCTTATAACAATTCTTTATCCTAGATAAGTAATCGATGGCTTATTTTTACTCATTTTGAGAACTGGCGGTCACATTTTCCACAACAGCTGTAGTGAGTTCTGGGACTGGATTTGTATGTAAATTTAAATGAAGTTATTTCTATTTGCCCTATACATATTATTAGCGTTTATCTCTTCATTATTACTGAATTTCTGATTCCTTTATGAATTCTACGTTATACCCAACTTCCGTAGTCAGAGAAATAAGTATTCAAACAAATATAAGTAATTTACAGCCCCCCTTCGTTATAATTGAGATGAATCGTCACCGACATTTTTACACGATATTGGAACTGTATAATAATTTGTTATCCTCGATAGCAAATAGAGGGCATGTTGTTACTTATTTTGATCACGTACGGTTACATAGGCTTTCTTGAAAGTGTCAAAATCTCGATGCAATACTGCTATGCTCCATAAATATTATTATAAGTAAGCGTTTAATAATTATTATCTCCGTATTATTACGGAATTAATTTGATTTGAAATAAATACAAGTAAACTACCGACACTTCGTTATAATGGCGATCAATCGTGACAGGTATCATAACCTCAAAGGCTCGACTCGTCAAATAAACAAAAAGATAAATATGGTTAGTACGTTCAGCTATACGGTGTGCGCGATTATGCTGCCTCCCGTGGGCCATAGAAAGAGTTATTGCATGGCAGACCGACGAACTCGCTCGGAATTCTATGCGTATCCGTAGCATATATAGATATAGAGATCAGTGGAAACTCTTGTCTCGTCGGAATACTCTCTATGTATTATATCCGCATAGTTTTTATGCACGGAGCGAAAATCTGGTACGACGAAGAAATTGCTGAGATGAAACTGACCCCCTCGATTTTTTAAATAATCATATCTCAGCTATCCGTGCACCGATTGCATTGATATCACGCTCAAATGTGATCTTTTTCGCATCTTATTCTTGTAATAATTCGGTGAGCCCTGTGATATTGCCTATATGCCGTAATGAAATAATATGCGTACCCCCACTCCTGCGCCGAGCTCCCGTTCCGGTAAAAAAGAGTGGTAGAGTGGAGACGGGATTTTTTTTTTTTTTAATTTTTTGTTTTTCAATGTACTTGGCGCGAGACTCTACCGAGTCTCTTGATTTAAACTTTTATTCTTCAATTCTTGATTTTACGAGAACTATATTGGAGCTAATTAAGCAGATTAACGTATGACTAGCCAGCTATTTCTTCTGTCTTCTTATGTTACCTTTATCAGATCGCGGCTGCGGTATCTTTCGATACGTTAGCGTTGATTTCCTTATTTCGTGATTGCTATAAAATATATCGCAACCTATATAGTGTTGATATTTAATATAGCATGGCGTGGCTTCAGAGTCTTTCAGCACTCGTTAGCGTTGACCAATTTCATTTTGATCTCGGCCTCAGAAATAAATCGACAGCGTTGATAACAACGATTTGAATCGCGGCCTCAGAAATAAATCGTCAACGTTGATAATAATAATAAATTTAATCGCGGCCTCAGAAATTAATCGTCAGCGTTGATTACAACAATTTGAAGCGCGGCCTCAGAAATGAATCGTCAGCGTTGATAACAACAATTTGAATCGCTGCCTTAGATATTAATCGTCAGCGTTGATAACAACAATTTGAATCGCGGCCTCAGAAATTAATCATCAGCATTGATAACAACAATTTGAATCGCGGCCTCAGAAATGAATCGTCAGCGTTGATAATAATAATAATAGAATATTGGTGAAAGGATTTGTTTTCATTACACCTCAGAGTTTTTCAGGCTCGTCAATGTGAAAGGATAGGTAATAATTATACTGACCGTTTCTACTTTGGTTTTCTATAAGTTGATAGCAAAACTTGTTAGCCTAAACCGTTTATTGTTTTATTTTCATAATTTTGTATCCTTTGCAAATTTTGAAGTTTGAATAGGTAAGCAAGCCTACTGGCTTATTTGCTTTCTTGATTTTTTGAACTACTACTGAGCTCCTGAACGTTGTACGCTACGCCTTATATAGGAACGCTCAACCCCTTTTTCTATCTTGTATGGTTTCCCATGTGTTTACTACTTGACCGCTACTGAGGAATCATTGCTTATTTCGGATAACACCAAATTCTATAGTATTTATACTTCATTTCCAATAAGTTTTGCTATCATGTATTTTTTTATTGAATATTCACTTATATTTATAACAAATCATAATTATTTGAACATTTCAAACTCTTGAGGTCTGATATGAAATATCGTTTCAATATATACATACATATACACATATATATATATATATATATATATATATATATATATATATATATATATATATATATATATATATATATATATATATATATATATATATATATATATATATATATATATATATACACATATATACACATATGTACACATATGTACACATATGTACACATATGTACACATATGTACACATATGTACACATATGTACACATATGTACACATATGTACACATATGTACACATATGTACACATATGTACACATATGTACACATATGTACACATATGTACACATATGTACACATATGTACACATATGTACACATATGTACACATATGTACACATATGTACACATATGTACACATATGTACACATATGTACACATATGTACACATATGTACACATATGTACACATATGTACACATATGTACACATATGTACACATATGTACACATATGTACACATATGTACACATATGTACACATATGTACACATATGTACACATATGTACACATATGTACACATATGTACACATATGTACACATATGTACACATATGTACACATATGTACACATATGTACACATATGTACACATATGTACACATATGTACACATATGTACACATATGTACACATATGTACACATATGTACACATATGTACACATATGTACACATATGTACACATATGTACACATATGTACACATATGTACACATATGTACACATATGTACACATATGTACACATATGTACACATATGTACACATATGTACACATATGTACACATATGTACACATATGTACACATATGTACACATATGTACACATATGTACACATATGTACACATATGTACACATATGTACACATATGTACACATATGTACACATATGTACACATATGTACACATATGTACACATATGTACACATATGTACACATATGTACACATATGTACACATATGTACACATATGTACACATATGTACACATATGTACACATATGTACACATATGTACACATATGTACACATATGTACACATATGTACACATATGTACACATATGTACACATATGTACACATATGTACACATATGTACACATATGTACACATATGTACACATATGTACACATATGTACACATATGTACACATATGTACACATATGTACACATATGTACACATATGTACACATATGTACACATATGTACACATATGTACACATATGTACACATATGTACACATATGTACACATATGTACACATATGTACACATATGTACACATATGTACACATATGTACACATATGTACACATATGTACACATATGTACTGTGACCCCGGAAATCTTCACGATTCACACTTCGTCGCAGCCTTTTTAACGATACTCAAAACTTTACCTTATTTCGTTGGGCGCCAGGTGCAGTTGCACCACCTTACTTAATAAACAACAAATAGAACTCGACGGATGGCTGGCTAGGCTCAGATACACACACCGTAGATAGAGTGGCTAGGTTCACCATACAAATAACGCAGTCAGACAATAATTCATTTTTCAATAGTTCACAGATTTCTTTATTTAGAAACTTTACGATAATTCAACAAAAATTCATAACAAAACCTTACGGTACTCAGAAACCTGATTTTCTTTAAACTCTATATAATACAAAGAAGTAGCTACGTTAACATCATCACAGCGCGATGGTCGCGGTTATTAATCAAATTAATAAACTACTGATACGAGAGGTTCTGAGCAACGAGAGTACGAGATATGAGAGATTCCTTAGCTTACGAAAGCTTTACTTAATAATTAGACGAAACCTTAACTTTAACTTTAACGCGAGACGGCTGTTTTTACTAAATTACTGAAGCTAAATTACACAATATTTTCTAAACAACAAAAGCTCGTCCGCGGCTACTCTACGTTCGAAACTTAGCTTACAGGGGTAACCAACCGATTTCTTTGACTACAAAATCTACAGAATACTTTACAAAATCTTTACTCAAATAACAATACTATATCATGCTAAAACATGCTAAACCATACTAAATCATACTATTTTTCTATTATTTTCTACGTAATTCTTAGTCACGAGGTCGCATCACTCATTACTTTACTTTACTTTACTTTACTAGAAAAACGTGGTCGGCCACGAATCTACGACGGCATAACAGCACCTCATAGTCGATAGATTCGGGACTTTTACTGATTTTCTTTTACTGAACCTTACTCAATAAACCTTACTGACAAAACCGTACTAATCTTTAACAAAAGCGACGTCGTAACTTTACAGTATAGAGGCCAAAGCCTTACCTTAGGTTTCTCCTTGTTCGTCTCCTTACACTGATTTTACTATACTAATTTAAACAATACTTTACTTAACTACGATAGGACACGATAGAGAGAAACGATAGCTTAATTACAATAGAAAAACGATAGGTTAAATTTTGAAAAAGGAACGATAGAACGAGAGTGAATTCAGGCCGACATGCTGCTGCTTGTCTGGTTGAACGTAGAGAGAGCGAGGTATCGCTCGTCTTGAGGGCCTGAGGTATCGTACGATGATCCTAGATGTCCTGATTGGCCTATTTTTGCCCCACCGCAAAAGTAGGTCGACGCAATTATTTGAATAATTGTTTCACGTCGCGCATCCTGTTTGGCGCGTCTTAAGACGTGCGTTACTCATGCGGTGTGGCTCCAGTGACGTCACCAGGTAGTCTTCTTTCGCCCTCTCGTTCTCTCGTTGTTACTGCCAACCCTATTGCCTTCCGACAGGCGCGTTAATACGGAGGACCGATGGCATCACCGCAACTTAAATCGGATCCTACCGTAATTTTGTGTTGGGCATTTCGCCTCTACTCACAATAACGCCTGCTTGCAGGAACATCTTTATAGCTCAACGGAGACTACGGCGACGATAGCGATAGTTTGGACGGTAGATGTTAGCGGGTTGATTCGGCTCCAGGCCGATAAGTCACGCACGGGAGGCTGTGTTGCAATATGCAAGCCCTATACGCCTGCTACGTGGCATTCAACAATTCGGTCGTGAGAACGGGGCGAATGATGATTCTGGTCACTAGCCTGAGTGTCTTCTTTCATACACCACGAGACCTGCATGACCGTACTGACTCTGAGGGGTGGTACTGGATTCTGGGCCAATACAAGATGTCCAGGGATCATCTGGCTTCCTCCCGGATGTTCTTCCGCTGTTCTTCTGCGGTGTTTTCCCTCGATGGTCGAACCTTATCTCTTTTCGGTCGCTACCTTGCGCCGAAGCGCTCAAAAATTACGAAATACAAAACAAAACATTAGTCCTATTACTTTATTCCTACAAAACTTTATCGGTTGGTCCCCTGTGCTCTTGTTTGCGGCACGTCGACCAAAGTTCGCCCGTTTGTTCCCGCTGGAACGGGCGTCTTCCTAAACGCCACGTTACAACTCTTCCCCCCCTGGGGGAGGCCGGTTAGGCCTTAACCTCGGGTAAAATTACGACTGTGCTGTACTCGACAAAACTTACGAACGAAAGACGATAGCTGACTTGTGACTTGAAATACGTAGAACTTGACTTGACCGGACGGAAACCTTACCTAATGACTGATATCGGTTTGTTAGCCTGTTTGGTTGGGGTTGTGGTTTTTTTTTTTTTTTTTTTTTTTTTTTTTTTTTTTCGGGGTGGGGTTTGATTGATAACTCAATTCGTTTTGGTTTTGTTAATGTAGTTTGTTGTATTTTTGGTAACAATGACTTAGATTTATATTTTATGATAATAGGTTAACATGTAACGTAACGGTAAATGACCATGTGATAGGTAGTGCGTAACGATAGATACGTTACGATAGACATTGATATGTTACGGTAGATAATGACACGATAACCATTCAGTTCTTACACTAGTAATAATAGTAATTAACCTCGAGCGATAATAATGGTGATAGTAATATTTAGTAGTCTTTATGTAATAATAATATCCTTAGGCGGTAGAGGAATAATAACAGAAAGTTTTAACTTCGACCGATAGCACTAGGGTGGGTGTGGCTTATGCGGAAAATGGCATTCGGAGTATTTTTCGTGAGCTTTGTTTGGCACTACCGCGTGACGTCGATAATAACTAACGGCCCAATCGGCTCTGCAATCAGGGCACTCTGCTTTCGTGCGGCCCCAATAACCGCATTTTCGACAGTAGCGGGCGCGGGGCCTTCCGCACTCGCGAGAGAGGTGTCCGACCTCGCGACAATTCCAACACTCGTCAGGTCCGGGTCGACCGATTGGGGAGGGTCTTCGTCTGTTGTTGTTTGAAGACCACGCTGGCGGTCTCGGTGGTAGCGGAGGCGCGTATGGCGGTTGTTCAGCCATGACGGCAGCAGGAGTTATCAACGGTCTGACGGGAGATACTTCTGGCGACGGTAGCGGGGCCGGCTCATCGACGGCCATTAGCTCAGCGATCGGTATTTCTTCCGGAATTTCCGGGCGCGTTAGGTCTAGCACCCCAGGCGGTGGTGGCGGTGTTTGGGTGGCCTGGTCTTGAACCGGGAAGTCGGTCTGCGTTGCTTGCTCCCTAGTTTCGGGGCGTGGTGGGGGTTCGACGTATTCTCGAATAACGGCATGTGATGCCTGTTCGTCCCTAGCCCGTTCTCGGTCTTCCTGAATCTCTATGGTAGCCGCTTTCATGGCGGTCCATAGAGCCGGGTATTCATGTTCGAAACTATTAAGTAGTGGCCAGAAGGGCTCCAGCCTATCCCAGCCACGGCCAGGGTTCGGCCGCCTAAGTGGACCCTCGTCTTGGTCCATGGTTCTTACTGGAAGCACAAGCTAACTTCGAAACGGCTTTAAGTCCTTCGCATGCATTTTCCCAACTACTTTATTCCCAGGGATTTCTTGCAGTTCGTATACTACGGGAGAAAGAATACGGGAGATTCTATAAGGCCCACCAAACCTTGGAGCTAGCTTCGAGGCGGTGTTATGTGCGGTAGAGGATAGGGTGTTTTGTCGTTTCAACACCCAGTCACCTACGGCGTACGTTTGGTGTCTGTGCCTCTGATTATAGTAGTGAGCTTGTTTGTGAAAAGCGTCATCTAATTCCTTAGCTACCCATTCCCTTAAATGTTGCATGCGTTCCATTCGATCTAACCATAGTTTAGGTGGTTGCGGTGCGATTTCATCTACGTTAGAGGCCGTTCGTGCGATAGAGTTCTTTGGTTCGGGTACTCTCCCTAAATTTAGAAATGCGGGACTAGTTCCCAGAGATTCGTGGTTTGCCGTATTATACGCGAAGCAGAAATCAGCGATGTGAGTATCCCACTCGCGGTGATCTTGTTTTAAGAATGTCATAATCATGGTCTTAAGGACTCGATTTACCCGTTCGACTGGGTTTGCCTGAGGGTGGTAAGGCGGAGTCGTCGAGTGTCTTATACCGTAGGTTTCTGTAAATTCTTTAACGTCGCGGTTGTTAAACTCAGTCCCGTTGTCTGTTAACAAGACCTGAGGTGTTCCCCATCGGGCAGTGACTAAGTCACGGAAGGCTTCGCAGATCTTTTTGCCGGTAGCTTTTCTCAACGGACGACATTCTACCCATTTTGTAAAGAGATCTTGGATAACCAAAAGATACGCAAACCCTGATGCACTAGTTGGAAACGGACCCATGGTATCGGCGGCTATTACTACCCACGGTTGCTCTACTACGCGTCTGCCCATCAAACCGGCGGGGACACGTTGATCGACTTTGCATTTCTGACAGGTGTCGCATTTTCTGATATAATCGGACACGTCACGATACATACCGGGCCAATAGTAATAAGTGGCTATGCGTTGATACGTCTTATCAATTCCGGTGTGCGCGGCCTGCGGGTCGTCATGTTTTTCGCGTAACGCTGCTGCGCGCTGAGGTTCTGGCAGTACTAATTTCCATTCATTTAAATCTCTTACGAGAGCTCCGATCAGCGGATCAGTTCGGCGGAAGTATAATCGATTGTTTTCTATCTTCCAGTCCGGAAATTTATAAGGTGTATTCTCGACATCGGCCTTACGACGGTCATACCACGGTAGGTTTATGACGTTAACTGCTTCACTAGTAATTTCGATAGAAGTCGCGACGGTAGAGTCTTCGATAGGATTCGCGACGGCAGAATTTTCCGTCTCCGGTATTCGAGACAGGGCGTCTGGAACGTGATTCAGAGCACCTTTTCTATAAACCGTTTTAAAATCGTAGCCAAGTAACTCTAGTGACCATCTAGCTAATCTGCCGTTCGGATTTTTCTGGCCATGAAGCCATCTCAGACTGCTATGGTCTGTAATTACAGTGAAGTGCGATCCTTCGACATATGGTCGGAATTTATGTATGGCCCAAATAACAGCAAGGCACTCTAGTTCTGTGGCCGAATATTTTCTTTCCGCGTCGGTTAATGTGCGACTGGCATAAGCAATAACGTGTTCACCGTCTTCAGAGTCCTGACTCAAAACGGCGCCTAGGCCGAAAGTACTAGCGTCTGTCTGTATCACGAAAGGTTGACTAAAATTCGGACACGAGAGAGTGGGCGCGGTAGTGAGATTATTCTTCAGCGCTTCGAAAGCATTGGTTTGTGCTGTGGTCCAGATCCACGATTGAGTTTTTCGCAAAAGTCTTGTTAAAGGTTCGGAGACGGAAGCAAAGTTTGGGATGAATTTTCTATACCATGATGCCATCCCGAGAAATCGCCGAAGTTGTTTAACGGTTCTCGGTACCGGATAATCAACGACGGGAGCTGTTTTCTCTGGATCTACCTGAAGACCGTGTTCGTTAACTAAAAATCCAAGATATTTAACTTCAGGGCAACAAAATTTGCTTTTCTCCGAGTTGATAGTTAGGTTGGCTTGACGAATAGTACTCAATACGCGTTGTAGCCACTCAAGGTGTTCTTTAAATGTTCGTGTCGCGACTATAATATCATCGAGGTACGCAAACGCGTAGGGATCCATCTCTGGCCCTATTAATCGGTCAAGAAGACGTTGAAAGGTTGCTGGCGCACCAGTTAGACCAAATGGCATCCTAGTAAAATGGAATAAACCTTTGCCAGGAACTATAAAGGCGGTTATCTCGCGACTGGATTCAGTTAGAGGAATCTGAAAGTAAGCCTGGCTTAAATCTATAGTCGAGATATAGCGAGCAGCTCGTAGCTTGTCTAATATACCATCCATGCGAGGTAACGGGTACGCGTCTTTCTTTGATATGGCGTTGACTCGACGGAAGTCTATACAAAATCGATAGGAACCACTAGGTTTTTTAACCATTACGATAGGACTGGCCCATTCGCTTCGCGAGGGTTCTATGATACCTGTTCTCAACATTTTGTCGACTTCCTCATATATTGCTTCCTGAATTTTTGGAGCTGTCCGATAGATTTGTTGCCTTATGGCTGGATGATCGCCTACATCGATGTTATGAGTCGCTAAATTGGTAGTGCCTATCACGTCGGAAGCTGGAGGTATCTCGCGGGTTAATAGATCTGCTAATTCCTTAGCCTGTTGCTCATCGAGAGTAATGATACCGTTACACAAGAGGTGTTTCTTCGCACGGGAGTACGAGAGAAAAGGAAATTTCGCGGTAGGCGTTTCTTTAAATGACCACGTAGGTCCAGTAAAATCAACTGTTAAACTAAATGTATGAATGAAATCTAATCCGACTATGCAAGGGAAAGTAAGTGATGGAATTACGTTAATTTTTATGTCGCGGGTGACTCCTTTTAATTCGACCGGTGCGTTAAATTCTTCGGTTACCTCTGCCTTACGATCGGCTGCCAAAACCACGGATCCGAATGAGGATTTATTTACGGAAACTCCGATTAATTTTAATATTGTTGAGGTGTTTGAATCTACGAAAGTACGGGTCGAGCCGCAATCAAATAGAGCTAGCATCGGCTCGTATAAAATTTTAAATGTAATAAAAAGAAGCGGTTTTCCGTTTTCCGGGTAGAGTGGTATGCAAAATTCCTTAGTTAATTCGGTGGATAAATCGGGCGAGGTGGTCGGCGAGGGTTCCGGGGTTGCCCGGGTGCACGGATCCCTATCTAGTTTCCCGAGCACCTGGTACAGGTCGGTTTGGTAACTCCACGGAGGCCGCAACGATAGCAATACGGTCCGGCCTGAGGTACTGTACACTCTCTGTGTAAGTGTCCGGTTTGTCCACAATTAAAACACGGATATTTTCGCGCGGGAGGTGTTGTGAGTTCCGGTATCGGCAGAAAAGGATTAGCGGCAGTAAATACGTTGGATTGGTTCGCGGTAGACGGTCCTGCAGTAGGTGTACTCGCGGTTTGTTTGTTACTGGTATTGAAATTTGAAGCGTTATTGGATCGAGAGAACTTTTGCTTTCCGGCAGCAGTCTGGGAGTTATTCGCGTTGTTATTGCGCCTATTATTACCTTTCGCGAAATCTTGGCGATTGTTATTTTGTTGCGGGGTTGTTACTGCGTTAACAGCTTCCGAATCGCTGTTCTCTCCGTCCGTAGATCCGGCAGTTAAATCGAGATGAGCTAAGGCAATTCTGTTACTTTTCGGATTAACTCGTGGCCCACGATAGGCTAGGTCGGGTATTAGAGAACGTTCCGGAGTCGGTGGTGGAACGTAGTGACCTATAGCGCGAAAGCTGACTTCTAACCGGCAGGCAAGATGTTCGAGATCATCGAGATCATTTAATTCATCCCGGCGGATGAGTACCTGGTATTTCGGGAGAAGGTTACGATAGGCGTAGTCTATCTGTTCGTCTATCGGCCAGGCCGGCCTTAGACGTTCGTAATACGCTCTCATATAGGTGATATAATCCGCCACCGATTCGTTTTCGCCTTGCGTACGACGACGAATTTCCTCGCGTAACGCGAACTGCAAGTTGGGATTACCAAAACGTTGACGCCAAGCGCCCTCGAAATCGTTAAAGTCTGACCAGTTGGCTCTATTACTCCTGAACCAATATAACGCCACACCGGAGAGGAAGAACGGTAGGCTATTCAACATATCATCATCGCGAAGTCCGAATAACGTTCTGCCTTCTTCTAGCCGAGTTAAAAATGCTTCAGGATCTTCTTTACGCGTTCCGCAAAATGTTAAACGCCATTTACGCATGGCCTCGTAGGCAGCTATAGCAGGTGAAGCCGTGTTTTGACGCGGTGCAGGTTGTCTTTCGCGTTGCGGCATAAATGAATGCTGTCGAAAAGCGGGTGCGTCGGGACGCAGCGTATAGTGCGGGTTTCTTGGAATCGCGCCGGAAGCTTCGTGCGCGTTCGGCAAACGTCGGTGATGGTCGGGCGACAGAGGGTACGCGGTCGCTCCGAGAGACTCGTTCGCGTTCGGTAGACGTCGGCTATATTCGAGAGGTAGGGGAAGCGCGGTAGCTCCTGGCAATTCGGTTACGTTCGGGTGTTGTCGGTTTCGCTCGGGAGGCGAGTTTAGATCTTCGCGCGTTAGCTCGTTCGGCGACCTTTCCGCGTTATTAGGGGTCGCAGTTTGTTGTTGTTGCGCCTCTACTTGTGTCGACTGCGGACTTTGCCTCTCGTTCTGAGGTTGTAAATTAATATTTTCAGGCATATTTTCATTACCTAACGGCGTTGGAGGAGTCGGCATTTCTGCTCGTGCAAATCTACAGGCACTTACGAGTCTAGCGCGTAATGTAGGGAGAGTACCAACGGTAGAATATGACCTTTGTTTAAGCTCTTCGCGTAACTCTTCGGCAGTTAATAAATAAATCCACGAGTCTTTGACGCTAGGTTGAGACATGTGATGTTAGTCCGATAAACGGAAGATTACAACAATAACAACGACAGTATAAGTAGATCGCAGGATTATTATTTCAATAGTACGCTTTGTTCGTTGTCGAGCTTAACTGGTGTTTACGACGTAAGACGGTCTCTTTGTTCTCCGACTTTTGAATAACAAGTTTTTATTTTTCCGCTATAGAAATTTCAAATCGCTCTTAGCAACAACCGTTAACTGTTTGTTAACAAAACCAAATGTACGAAATTCTACAGGATCTGTTAGCTTATTTTGCTAGTTTATCAATCGACTAGGGGGTTTTGGGGTTTTTCTTTGTTTGTTGGAAAATTCTCGTGTCTCTCTCTCGTTAGCTCTAACTTAACAAATTGATTGAATTATTGTTCGTGACTGTTTGCAAAATTTACTGGCGTGGCCCCACGTTGGGCGCCATTTTGTGACCCCTCGAAAATCTTCACGATTCACACTTCGTCGCAGCCTTTTTAACGATACTCAAAACTTTACCTTATTTCGTTGGGCGCCAGGTGCAGTTGCACCACCTTACTTAATAAACAACAAATAGAACTCGACGGATGGCTGGCTAGGCTCAGATACACACACCGTAGATAGAGTGGCTAGGTTCACCATACAAATAACGCAGTCAGACAATAATTCATTTTTCAATAGTTCACAGATTTCTTTATTTAGAAACTTTACGATAATTCAACAAAAATTCATAACAAAACCTTACGGTACTCAGAAACCTGATTTTCTTTAAACTCTATATAATACAAAGAAGTAGCTACGTTAACATCATCACAGCGCGATGGTCGCGGTTATTAATCAAATTAATAAACTACTGATACGAGAGGTTCTGAGCAACGAGAGTACGAGATATGAGAGATTCCTTAGCTTACGAAAGCTTTACTTAATAATTAGACGAAACCTTAACTTTAACTTTAACGCGAGACGGCTGTTT
>OZ001258.1:14227163-14252163 GCA_963924015.1 Macrophya annulata
ACGATTTAAAAAAATTGTCACTTTTTATCGGTAGATTCAGGTAAAAAATCGTGACGCAAATCGATTTTTCGAGGCCCAAAACCTCTACGGTAATTGCGAGACTTACCCATATATATGTGTGTGTGTATGTGTATGTGTATGTATATGTGTATGTATATGTATATATGTATATGTGTATATATGTGTATATGTGTGTATATGTGTATATTTGTGTATATATGTGTATATATGTGTATATATGTGTATATATGTGTATATATGTGTATATAAGTAAATGTATACATGTGTATATCTGTGTATATATGTGTATGCATGTGTATGCATGTGTATGCATGTGTATGTATGTGTATGTATGTGTATGTATGTGTATGCATGTGTATGTATGTGTATGTATGTGTATGTGTATGTGTATGTGTATGTGTATGTGTATGTGCATGTGCATGTGTATGTGTATTTGTATGTGTATGTGTATGTGTATGTGTATGTGTATATGTATATGTATATTTATATGTATATGTATATGTATATGCATACGTATATTTATATGTATATGTATATGTATATGTATATATATATGTATATATATGTATATGTATATGTATGTATATATATGTGTATGTATATGTATATATTATTATTATTTATTATTATTATTTATTTATTGTTTAACAGGAGAAAGACTCTCACATAGCAAGGGGCAAACCCAAGCTTGTACAAAATGGTCATACAGTAGTATGTGCAAAGTTAACACTTTCGAACATTCCCATACATCACGCATATATCAACTCGTCCTAGTGTACTTGACAGAATCCCAAAAAACTCACACCCCACACTTCACAAAGACAAAGAATCACGCAATTTCAAGCTGGCAGACATAAAGTAATACAATTTGCAGGCACAACTGATATCGTGAGAATCCAGTATATCCACTAGTGCTAACGAGGGGCCAGGCCCCCTAAATAAACTGAGAAGGAATTTCACTCTTAAACAAGTATATATTTCGCATCTTAGAAGTATATGTTTGATAGACTCACGTTCCGCTGAACAGGCGGGACAGAGCCTGGTGCAGTGGATCGTATATTTGACTCTGTTGATGGTGACATTCCAGGGGCGCTAGCAAGCCAGCCTGAGCTGGATTTTGAGATTTACCAAAAAACTCGGACACCTAATCAAGTAATTAGGTACCGGGCTATCCAAATTTCTATGGATTGACACTTGACAGTTCAGTGATTGGTGATATGACTGAATA
Organism: Macrophya annulata; assembly: GCA_963924015.1. Lineage (NCBI taxonomy): Eukaryota > Metazoa > Arthropoda > Insecta > Hymenoptera > Tenthredinidae > Macrophya > Macrophya annulata. The sequence continues at coordinate 14,228,413 of OZ001258.1, forward strand.
TCAGCTCGTTTAGATGCCAAACGGAGGTTATTAACGATGTCATCTTTTCTGAGCTCCCAAGCCCCCGGGGAGGCATTGTCGAGGATATCTCCTGACTCACCAGCCAGGATGAGCAAATTTTTCAGACGAATTATCCAATTAAACTCGGGCGTGGCTGTAGGCACCCTGGAGAGCTCAACAAGCCTCATCAAACAAATTTGTGGGTAACGAGGAACGTCCATACGAAGGATTTTGATAATCCAGCTAATCGATAAACTCAAAATTTTTACTGCAATATGGGGGACGTTAATTTCAAGGCGAAGAAGGTAGCCAGGAGTATCCCGTGGTAGCCAAAACAGGCGCTTAAAAAACCCACACTGCGCACGTTCAAGCAGATCATATAGACGAAGGCCCCAAATCGGCGCTGAGTACAACAACGTAGATGTTACCAGAGCTTCATACAATTTGAGTTTACCCGACCAATCTTCCGCTTGAATTCGATTCAATATAGATATGGATGCAACTGTGGCGGCCTTTGCCTTGCTGATCGCGCTACATGCTGATAGGTTCCCCATAGCGGAGGAAGAAAAAGTCATCCCGAGATAGACATATGATTTCGCAATTTCAAGATAAGAATCAGCGTATTTGAAACTTCGGTCGGACTTCTTCAGTCTATCCGCCTTCTTAAAAATCATGACTTTTGTTTTGTCCGTGTTTACTTCCAGGCCCCAGCGGCTACAGTACTCATGCAACGTTCTAAGAGTTCTCCTCAATTCAACGGCAGATTTAGTTACAATAACAAGATCGTCGGCATACATGAGCATCAGCAGATCCCGAGTATTATCTAAAGCAATACCCTCATGTCCTTTGGATCTAAAAAATTCAACAATATCCGCTATATATAAGGCGAAGAGCAGAGGGCTCAGCACCTCCCCTTGGAGTACTCCCATCGTAACATCGACCGGTTTTGAAAAATTATTAAGGACCTTGACTGTTATCGTAGTTTTTTCGTAAAGACACATCATCACATTAATTATCTTTGCGCTCACCCAAAGATCAAATAATTTATTCCACAACTTCTCATGAGGGATGGAATCGAAAGCGCGACGAAAGTCTACTCAAACAGAATAGACTGCGGCACCTCGGTGGCGCAAATGACACTGTATGACAGACTGCAGAACAAACGCGTTATCCTGACACCCTCTACCCTTTCGGAACCCCGCCTGCTCCTCTGGAATGAGACCCGCACCCTCAGCCCAGCCTTCCAAACGGCACCGGAGAATTTGAGTAAAAATCTTCACCCAGGAATTAATTAGGGCTATACCCCGGTAATTCCTCGGGTCCGAAGTACTCCCCTTCTTATGTAACATACTCATCGCAATGCTGGACCAAGAGCTGGGTGTACAGCCTGACGTGAAAATTTTATTGAAAAGATGGAGCAAATAGGAGATCCAAGGGGGTGGAAGGCTCTTCAAAAATTCATTAGGGATCTTGTCCAGACCAGGGGCCTTTCTGTTCTTACAGTTTAGCAAACTAGCATGAACCTCGGCCAGTGAAATTTCCGGGTCCAATTGCGCGTGGGCATTACCTGAGAAGACTCCGCAAGGAGAGGAACGCAATGGGTAGAGATTCAAGTAGAAGTTGTCCCACACTTCCGTCCCCGGCGGAACCTTATACGCACTATCTCCTCTACCTTCCTTGACCGCGCTCCAGTAGCCTTTAGAATTTTTCACATTCGCAAACCGTTCGATTATCACCTGTTTATAGGCCGATTTCTTGGCTAACACGAGGGAGTCGAATTCTTTTAGACATTGGAAATAGACGCTAGCAATACCTGACTTGAAATTTGATTTGACACAGTCTCTATGAAGTCTATTCACCATATTATTCTTGGATGCACACTCGATATCAAACCAGGGCTGATTCTTACGGGTACGCCGGGCTGGCTGCGTCGGCCGGATCTCTCTCACCAGGTGGGCTGCTTCCGCCGACTTCTTGATCGCTGCCACCAGGTTGTTACTCAGCTCATCCACAAAAGAGGCTTCGTTCTCAGCTAATGTTGTTCTTGAGGAGGATGACAGATGGTTAGCATACGCCAACAGCCCACAAGGGTCCCAGTCCAGCTTGGCTTCAGTGATAAAATCAGTTGCTGAGGGACGAGGAGACTCCTGCTCAAAAGACGTTCTGTTGATCTTCAGAGAGAGTGGGTAATGGTCGGAAAGCCTCTCATCCTGATTAACCTTGAGATCATTTACAAGGTGGACGCCCTCAAGATTGACCCAGACTAAATCGACAGAGCTCGTACCAATGTGACTGAAGAATGTGATTTTGCCTGGACGATCACCCGGAGTTCTCCCATTCAGTAAAACCATGCCTTGCGATTCCATCATGTCCATCAGAGGCGAGCACCTTTTGTTGGACAATGTGTCTCTCATTTTACGTTTTGGGTAGAGCACCGACCCGGATAACAGCGACTCATCCACGTCACCTAGCTCCGCCATCTTGGAGTTGAAATCGCCACCAATTACAAAAACATCGAAGACCATTGATGTTTGGCTTTCCTCAATCAGCTGTTCTAAGGGCACTAGGAACGTGTTAAAATCAAAGTTAGGATCTGGCGTAACATAAACTGAGCCCAGAATAATTCGCGTACCATCAAGGTTCAAACTGTGCAAAGACCACCATTAAGGCGACATTAAAGTCGCTCGAAAACTCTGACGCGGGCTATTTGAACTTGGGTAATGCAGAGGTGTGCCCCAAGATACCTCTGCTCACCGCTAGATGGCGCAGCGGTATATCTTGAGGTACCTCTGCTCACCGCTAGATGGCACAGCGCTCACATCCAACCAATTTCAAAAATGGAAACCTGATCGGCCGACACTTGCTGTATTATAAGAATCACGGCTCTTTCACACAATGCTCATGAGCACCGCAATGTATGCAATTCATTGCACCGAATGATCATCCGATTAATTCGGAATTTGATTCATTTACATAAATGTGAAAACTCAGCGTTCAACAAACGTGACACTGACGAGTAGCCGGTTACTCATCCTCATGCTGTAGTAAAGCGCTTGAGAAAGACGATTTTCTGAACAGGTTCTATGAGTAGATAAAATCTACAAATCAGTAAATAAGATCTATCGTTAGGATATCTTCGACTACCAGTCGAGTTGCTCTCCGGATGAGAGATTGAGAAAATCTATTTCTCTATACATTTTCAAAGAATAGATAAGATCTATCAGTCAGTAAATAAGATCTATCGTTAGGATATCTTCGACTACCAGTCGAGTTGCTCTCCGGATGAGAGATTGACAAAATCTATTTCTCTATACATTTTCAAAAAATAGATGAGATCTACAAATCAATAAGTTAATCTAATAATAAGATGTCTTCGACTACCAGTCGAGCTGCTCTCCGTATGAGAGATTGAGAAAATCTACTTCTCTATACATTTTCAAAAAATAGATAAGATCTACGAATCAATAAGTTAATCTAATAATAGGATGTCTTCGACTACCAGTCGAGTTGCTCTCCGGATGAGAGATTGACAAAATCTATTTCTCTATACATTTTCAAAAAATAGATAAGATCTACAAATCAATAAGTAAATCTAATAATAAGATGTCTTCGACTACCAGTCGAGTTGCTCTCCGGATGAGAGATTGAGAAAATCTATTTCTCTATACATTTTCAAAGAATAGATAAGATCTATCAGTCAGTAAATAAGATCTATCGTTAGGATATCTTCGACTACCAGTCGAGTTGCTCTCCGGATGAGAGATTGACAAAATCTATTTCTCTATACATTTTCAAAAAATAGATGAGATCTACAAATCAATAAGTTAATCTAATAATAAGATGTCTTCGACTACCAGTCGAGCTGCTCTCCGTATGAGAGATTGAGAAAATCTACTTCTCTATACATTTTCAAAAAATAGATAAGATCTACAAATCAATAAGTTAATCTAATAATAGGATGTCTTCGACTACCAGTCGAGTTGCTCTCCGGATGAGAGATTGACAAAATCTATTTCTCTATACATTTTCAAAAAATAGATAAGATCTACAAATCAATAAGTTAATCTAATAATAAGATGTCTTCGACTACCAGTCGAGTTGCTCTCCGGATGAGAGATTGAGAAAATCTATTTCTCTATACATTTTCAAAGAATAGATAAGATCTATCAGTCAGTAAATAAGATCTATCGTTAGGATATCTTCGACTACCAGTCGAGTTGCTCTCCGGATGAGAGATTGACAAAATCTATTTCTCTATACATTTTCAAAAAATAGATGAGATCTACAAATCAATAAGTTAATCTAATAATAAGATGTCTTCGACTACCAGTCGAGCTGCTCTCCGTATGAGAGATTGAGAAAATCTACTTCTCTATACATTTTCAAAAAATAGATAAGATCTACAAATCAATAAGTTAATCTAATAATAGGATGTCTTCGACTACCAGTCAAGTTACTCTCCGGATGAGAGATTGACAAAATCTATTTCTCTATACATTTTCAAAAAATAGATAAGATCTACAAATCAATAAGTTAATCTAATAATAAGATGTCTTCGACTACCAGTCGAGTTGCTCTCCGGATGAGAGATTGAGAAAATCTATTTCTCTATACATTTTCAAAGAATAGATAAGATCTATCAGTCAGTAAATAAGATCTATCGTTAGGATATCTTCGACTACCAGTCGAGTTGCTCTCCGGATGAGAGATTGACAAAATCTATTTCTCTATACATTTTCAAAAAATAGATGAGATCTACAAATCAATAAGTTAATCTAATAATAAGATGTCTTCGACTACCAGTCGAGCTGCTCTCCGTATGAGAGATTGAGAAAATCTACTTCTCTATACATTTTCAAAAAATAGATAAGATCTACAAATCAATAAGTTAATCTAATAATAGGATGTCTTCGACTACCAGTCGAGTTACTCTCCGGATGAGAGATTGACAAAATCTATTTCTCTATACATTTTCAAAAAATAGATAAGATCTACAAATCAATAAGTTAATCTAATAATAAGATGTCTTCGACTACCAGTCGAGTTGCTCTCCGGATGAGAGATTGAGAAAATCTATTTCTCTATACATTTTCAAAGAATAGATAAGATCTATCAGTCAGTAAATAAGATCTATCGTTAGGATATCTTCGACTACCAGTCGAGTTGCTCTCCGGATGAGAGATTGAGAAAATCTACATCTCTATACATTTTCAAAAAATAGATAAGATCTACAAATCAATAAGTTAATCTAATAATAAGATGTCTTCGACTACCAGTCGAGTTGCTCTCCGGATGAGAGATTGAGAAAATCTACATCTCTATACATTTTCAAAAAATAGATAAGATCTACAAATCAATAAGTTAATCTAATAATAAGATGTCTTCGACTACCAGTCGAGTTGCTCTCCGGATGAGAGATTGAGAAAATCTACATCTCTATACATTTTCAAAAAATAGATGAGATCTACAAATCAATAAGTTAATCTAATAATAAGATGTCTTCGACTACCAGTCGAGCTGCTCTCCGTATGAGAGATTGAGAAAATCTACTTCTCTATACATTTTCAAAAAATAGATAAGATCTACAAATCAATAAGTTAATCTAATAATAGGATGTCTTCGACTACCAGTCGAGTTGCTCTCCGGATGAGAGATTGACAAAATCTATTTCTCTATACATTTTCAAAAAATAGATAAGATCTACAAATCAATAAGTTAATCTAATAATAAGATGTCTTCGACTACCAGTCGAGTTGCTCTCCGGATGAGAGATTGAGAAAATCTATTTCTCTATACATTTTCAAAGAATAGATAAGATCTATCAGTCAGTAAATAAGATCTATCGTTAGGATATCTTCGACTACCAGTCGAGTTGCTCTCCGGATGAGAGATTGACAAAATCTATTTCTCTATACATTTTCAAAAAATAGATGAGATCTACAAATCAATAAGTTAATCTAATAATAAGATGTCTTCGACTACCAGTCGAGCTGCTCTCCGTATGAGAGATTGAGAAAATCTACTTCTCTATACATTTTCAAAAAATAGATAAGATCTACAAATCAATAAGTTAATCTAATAATAGGATGTCTTCGACTACCAGTCAAGTTACTCTCCGGATGAGAGATTGACAAAATCTATTTCTCTATACATTTTCAAAAAATAGATAAGATCTACAAATCAATAAGTTAATCTAATAATAAGATGTCTTCGACTACCAGTCGAGTTGCTCTCCGGATGAGAGATTGAGAAAATCTATTTCTCTATACATTTTCAAAGAATAGATAAGATCTATCAGTCAGTAAATAAGATCTATCGTTAGGATATCTTCGACTACCAGTCGAGTTGCTCTCCGGATGAGAGATTGACAAAATCTATTTCTCTATACATTTTCAAAAAATAGATGAGATCTACAAATCAATAAGTTAATCTAATAATAAGATGTCTTCGACTACCAGTCGAGCTGCTCTCCGTATGAGAGATTGAGAAAATCTACTTCTCTATACATTTTCAAAAAATAGATAAGATCTACAAATCAATAAGTTAATCTAATAATAGGATGTCTTCGACTACCAGTCGAGTTACTCTCCGGATGAGAGATTGACAAAATCTATTTCTCTATACATTTTCAAAAAATAGATAAGATCTACAAATCAATAAGTTAATCTAATAATAAGATGTCTTCGACTACCAGTCGAGTTGCTCTCCGGATGAGAGATTGAGAAAATCTATTTCTCTATACATTTTCAAAGAATAGATAAGATCTATCAGTCAGTAAATAAGATCTATCGTTAGGATATCTTCGACTACCAGTCGAGTTGCTCTCCGGATGAGAGATTGAGAAAATCTACATCTCTATACATTTTCAAAAAATAGATAAGATCTACAAATCAATAAGTTAATCTAATAATAAGATGTCTTCGACTACCAGTCGAGTTGCTCTCCGGATGAGAGATTGAGAAAATCTACATCTCTATACATTTTCAAAAAATAGATAAGATCTACAAATCAATAAGTTAATCTAATAATAAGATGTCTTCGACTACCAGTCGAGTTGCTCTCCGGATGAGAGATTGAGAAAATCTACATCTCTATACATTTTCAAAAAATAGATGAGATCTACAAATCAATAAGTTAATCTAATAATAAGATGTCTTCGACTACCAGTCGAGCTGCTCTCCGTATGAGAGATTGAGAAAATCTACTTCTCTATACATTTTCAAAAAATAGATAAGATCTACAAATCAATAAGTTAATCTAATAATAGGATGTCTTCGACTACCAGTCGAGTTGCTCTCCGGATGAGAGATTGACAAAATCTATTTCTATATACATTTTTAAAAAATAGATAAGATCTACAAATCAATAAATAAGATCCATCTTTGGGATGTCTTGGACAATCAGTCCAGTTGCTCTCAGATACAAAGATTGAGAAAATCCATTTCTCTATACCCTTTATAAAATAGATAAGTTTCACAGATAAGGTAACTCTACTGCTAGGATCTGTCATCAACTAGTCGACGTACAGAGCAGCTATAAGTGCAGTTTTTCACTCTGAAGCACATCAGCGAACGAAAATAATTGCCTTGTATAATTTCTGAAAGTAAATATAAAGTAAAAAATATAAGATGTAAATTCACTCTGGGGTTCTCCATCGCCACTGAATCAAGCTGACCAGCAACCAAAGTTCCAAGTCACAACACAATGAAAAAGTCCAAATGTCAAATAAAAATCGACCATATATCTGTAGAGTTGCATCCACCCTGTACTTCGTGGCATATTCTGGCACACAATGTTTCGAAACCCTCTTGAAATCGATAAGTGCCACATACCCTCGTTTACTTTTTGAGGTTAGGACAGAATTAGCTACAATCACGCGCGCAAATAATAATGAGACGAATGAACATATAACCGAGGCTAATTGATACACTCGTACATCGTGGAAACTTATCATTCAATAATTGTCAAGTAATGACATCAGTGTATCGCCACCGCTGCAATAGTAACTACACGTGACAGCTGATCTCGACAAGGCGGAACGTGTTTTCGTCGTCTGTCACGGCTGACGTCGATTTCGAACGCAGCTGTAAAAAGCGCGGGACATAATACTGTACTGCAATATGGCTTATTCACGATTATTATAAATATGTAGTCACAGTCTCGTCGACTAAAGATTCATTCGATCAACATTATAGTTAACTGCATCTGTGAATCCTACAATTATTATTATTTCATGATTTGTGCAAGAAATAATAGGGACTTTACCCTAGAGGCCCCGATTCGACATATCGCTGACCGAAGCAGGATAATTCGTGACAAAAATTTCACTGGTTCCGTGCTTGTCAATATTGTGATCAAAATTATCCAATTTTTATCAAACATGTTTTTTTTTGTTCAATACTAAATAACAAAATTGCATTTGTTTAATATGGAATAAATTATTTTGTTTTATAATTCATTACATTCGTAAAAAAAAAAGTTGTTAAAACAATACACATATCTGATGTTTGAAATTAGAAAAAAAAATTATCCACCACTTATTGAAGTCAGATTGTTGAAAATTAGTCTTTCAATTCTTCATTCCTACAATTTTTACCAAAACAGGAACTTTAACCGAAGAATTTCTCTCTAAAGTTTCACTGTCAGTGTCATCACTCGATCAGAACCGCAGCGTTTTCCCGAATTGTTTTTTTTGTGAAACTATAAACAAAAAGGTGAAAAAAATGCGTTTGAATGAAAATTATAACTCTTGTTTTCAAATTGAAACAAGTTGTATATTTCATTTATTTTAATTTTCTTCATATAACGAAATTGTATTTCGGATTCAAAATATTTATCTATTTAGATTACAAACATATATTATACATCACATGTATAAATAATATATAAATAAGATTTTAAGAAAATATTTAAATAACAAAATTTTGTTTCGGCGAAAATCTTTGACTGACAGATCTCTCCCTACTTTCAATCCTAAATTTCCTTTTCAGTTCATAAATTTAATCAACAATATATGTCATGACATATATTGTTGATCAAATATTTATTCCATATCGAAATAAAATTAGCATCATAACTTTAACGAGGATCACCCTATAAAATACTCGTTACGAATTTAGAACCATCCTTTATTGAAGTCCCTGTATTCGAAAAAAGATAATGATAAAATGATCGAACGAATTAAAATATAAATCTTTCCAGCGATTTCGTTGGAATTTTTTAAATAACGTCTTTTCGACAGCATGACATAGCAAAGAAATTCCATAAAATGTCGCTTTGTTTACAAGTCAAAACATACCCGATTCCCATCGCTACCCTTCGAGTAGGGGGAGGGGCCCTAGTGCGAAGTGTATATAAACGGGTGTTGAGTATTTTGACCATTATTATTCGTTATTGCACTGCAAACTGTGAAGATGCCTGGAAGACGAGGAGGTAAGTGTCTTCTAACCTGTAACATACGATAAGGTATGAACGTCTGCTTATTCACGATTTTTGAAACATCAGTGATGTCCGATGTGTTATTCAAATTTATCAAACACCGTGCAGCGCGTAGAATATATTTTATTTTCATTGTTTTCTAGTTGAAATTATCGAATATACTGCACGGCGCGTAGAATATATTTTATTTTCATTGTTTTCTAGTTGAAATTATCGAATATGTTTTGCACGGCGCGTAGAATATATTTTATTTTCATTGTTTTCTACCTGAAATTATCGAATATACTGCACGGCGCGTAGAATATATTTTATTTTCATTGTTTTCTAGTTGAAATTATCGAATATGTTTTGCACGGCGCGTAGAATATATTTTATTTTCATTGTTTTCTAGTTGAAATTATCGAATATGTTTTGCACGGCGCGTAGAATATATTTTATTTTCATTGTTTTCTAGTTGAAATTATCGAATATACTGCACGGCGCGTAAAATATTCCCAATCACGCTAGCTTCTTTACTAGGAATTGTGTAACTAATAAATCGTTATGTCAAAAGGCTGATATATTGTTTTACCATTTATGGGTTTCACAGGTAAACGAAGAGCTACGTCGATCCGGGAGGCACCTGCGAGAAAAGTAGTACGTATTTTTTCGATTTACTTTTTAGCGGAGAAATCATATTAATATTATTCACGTATCATTTGATTATAATCGTATACCTATATACATACCGCTCCATACAGATACAGTTCGAAATAATTATTATGGATTCCACGTGATTTAAAAGATTTTAGTTCATCATATGTAAAAATGTCTGAAAATTAGTTCATATTGCAGATTGTCGAGCAATTGGAACAGCCGCCGCCGGAACAACGACCGCCGCCGGAACAACGGCCGCCGCCGGAACAACGACCGCCGCCGGAACAACGGCCGCCGCCGGAACAACGGCCGCCGCCGGAACAACGGCCGCCGCCGGAACAACGACCGCCGCCGGAACAACGGCCGCCGCCGGAACAACGGCCGCCGCCGGAACAACGACCGCCGCCGGAACAACGGCCGCCGCCGGAACAACGGCCGCCGCCGGAACAACGACCGCCGCCGGAACAACGGCCGCCGCCGGAACAGTGGCCGCCGCTGCAACAGCCACCGCAACAGCCACCGCAACAACCACCGCCGCAATTGACGCTGCCGCAGCTGCAGCTGCATCAACACAGATGCGGAATGCTGCCTCATCAATTAGACGTGTTCCGGCTCCAGTGCTGTTTTTACAACAGCAGCCTTCTCGTGCAGAAGCTATCGCATAAGCTAATGCTCGAGAAGGTACACGCTAAGAAACAGCGGCACGAAGCGGCGCGCAAAAATTTAACAAATGCGAAGCGGCGCATTGAGACGCAGTTGCGGCGGCTCGAACAGCCGCAACAACAACAACATCAACAACAGCAACCGCAGCACCAACAACAGCAACCGCAGCACCAACAACAGCAACCGCAGCACCAACAACCTCAGCAGCAGCAACCGCAGCACCAACAACCGCAGCAGCAGCAGCAGCAGCAACCGCAGTAACACCACCACAATAACACTAACATCACCACACCACACACACACATAGAAACACACAACCCAAGATGTAGCATAAAGTTATATATATATATATATATATATATATATATATATATATATATATATATATATATAAAACTTTATGCTACATCTTGGGTTGTGTGTTTCTATGTGTGTGTGTGGTGTGTGTAGTAGTATAAATAGTATATACTAATATAGTTTATGATAAATAATATAGTACATAATATAGTACACAGTAATATAGTTTATAATAAATAGTATAGTAGTATAAATAGTATATACTAATATAGTTTATAATAAATAATATAGTACACAGTAATCGCTAATACAAGTCATATAGTTATAGTCATATAGTCATAAAACCGTGTCTGGATTATCCCAGATTGTTAGCTTGATTGAAAAGGGTGGCGGAATCAATTTGAAGTTAAAACATTCCAAAGAAATGAGAAAAAATGGGAAAAATGTTTTTCTCAATTTTTGTTGAATTCAATAAAATCATATAATGAAGCCGAAAGAGTAAATAATTCAATAGCTTAGTTAGAATAAAAGCGGAAGGCTTTTATTTTAGAAGGATAAAAATTATTTTTCGCGCAAAAATGTATTTGATGTACTTAATCAGATCCATTTTTTTTTGCCAAAAATATTTTGTTTTTTGCCATTCTAGATTTGTTTCCCACTTTTATTCTACCAAACTATTGACTCATTCACTCTTTTGACTTCATTATATGATTTTGCTGAACTCAATAATAGTTTGCTTTTCTTCTTACGCGAAAAACATTTGTTCCTATTTGTTCTATATTTTTCATACCTGTTTTTAATTTTTTCAACTTTAAATTGATTTTGGCAGCCTTCCCAATCTAGTTAAAAATCCGGGGAAATTCAGACACCGGTTTTTTGCCATTATTCATCAATTTGATGAGTGGAAAGTATGTTATAAATTAACACCACCCTCAAGTAATATAGCTTATAATAAATGAAATAGTATATAGAGTAGACTAGTGTAAATAAATATATCCTAATAAATATCTTGCAATATTTTTGTCAGTTACATGTTGCTGTACTTTTTCTTATGTCTTATCAGTACATTCTCTCCTATCGTCTTTCTTTCTTAACTAAATCCTAATTTCAAAGTAAACTAGCTGCGGGTGTTGATCAAAAGTCGATTTAGGTCAATAGAATTTGAAACTTGCATGAAATCAAATCTATAGTTGGTCAGGTGTTTGCAGTGTGAGTGAAGATTTAATTTGCTAATTCATGGTATTATTGAATTTTTTTCATACTATATGTTCATTGGTTCTGCGGAAAGTGACAGAACGAGATTTTGTCAATAGCGAAGTTGCATGCAATTGATTTTATCCTTTTTTTCACCGTTCTGTTGTGGTAAATTATTATTTCAAATTTATTACCGTCATAGGTAACGAGCTCAAGTCTTCAACAAGTACGTAAGTGATCATTAATTTAATTCGGTATAACCGTAAGAAAACCTCAAGACACTAGGGTAAAGTTAGTCTTGTCAGTATATTAAAAATACGTGTGCTTGGTGTGTGGACGTGTATGTAGCACCGCAGACAAGCAAACATAGTCGAATGCTAATCTTTTGCATTTGAATGAGAATTAAAATTCATTAAAATTCATTTTCTCTATTCCTTTCGTCCATCCGAAAGCCGCAGATGCGTTGGAGACGGCACTTTATAAGTGCCATGGAAACACCCACCCACTCTTACCCACTTACACTATCGAGTAAGCTCGTTTCCTTATAGGCTGCAGCACTCAGTCTGCGCAAGTATGTATATCGACAGGCGATATGAATATGCATCTGCGCGTATCGTCGCACCATTCCAATTCATTCACAGGGAAATGATGTCAACTTACGAGATCTTAAAATTATCATTAAATGCGCTCTCATTATTTTCGCATTTTGCGAATAGGTTCGTCTAACAGGGTCGTCGCCCAGTGCAATTGTCGTTGCGTAAGCCGCAGCGTATACACCACAGCTAAACGCGTCGGGCTGTCTGGTAACGGGTTGAAGAACTACATCAATAATATCGATATGGGGATAGCGTTTTGAAATGTATCGCTTTTCCTCTTTGCTCAACCGCTCGTATTCACCGCGTAAGAGACTATCATAGACATAAAGGTTGGACCCATCGTAATAAACGCAACACCAATGTCTGCATACATTGCCGCCAATTATCTGTATATCTCTTTGAAGAGGACTACAGGGCTTGATACAGGTGTGATATGCTGTATAGCTAGCGGGATTACAATGAAAACAGCTGTTTTCTTGTAATATATTTTGAAACAAGTCAATGCTTGAATCCGTTAATAAAGTGCTCGGTGACAATACATTTGCCTCCACTTCTTCGATCGAAATATTTCGGCGTACAATCTCTAACAAATGAACAGCTTCGTTAGATGCTTCGATTTCATCATCAATTTCGATTGCTATCCAATCGACGTTGACGTTATTCTTGTCAGTGTTTGAACTAGAATTGTCCATGTTCTTGGAACTTACCGATAGAACTTTTCTTTCTTCACAGATTTGTGGGATGATCTGTGTCGACCCCGTACAGTTTCCGTCATTGACAGAACGTACAGTGCATCGTGCATTTTTTTTTCGCAGCGCTTCTGCTTCAGCTTTGAGAATATATGCAGGATCACGGATCTGCATATTTCTAGTACGCCGACTATCTATGATTTCTGGAAGCAGGCATTCTATATAGAATCTGCAAAGGAATGGTTGCATTTTTGACTCCCAGAATGCATCATCTCTGATAACTTTGACTAATTTTAAATCAGTCGAAGTCCACAACGCAAATATACAATACTCGCGCCTGGTTACGTGCAGCTGACCCTGTACCTGATAATGGTAAATGTGGTTCTTGTTCAGAACATTCTTGTTCTTCTTATCAAAAATATTTCGCAAATTTGGCTTCTCTTCTATAGCCTGATCCAAATTAGCATTTCGGGCTGAAAAAGGACATTTTATTTCAACAACGCCATCATCGTCTATCAGGCCGTCAGGAGATGCCCCTAGATAAGGAAACTCTTGATCAATGAAGAGACCACAGGGAACAATTTCTTTCCCCAGTATTAATTCTACGGCTCGTTTCGCGTTCGGTTCGTTTGCGAGTCCAAACTGGGTAGCAGCAGTGTCGATGATCTTCGGATACCGAATGCTCATTACCATATTTGCGCACGAAGTAGTTGGCAACATGCGACATATCGGCCCAAATTTCGATGCCGTTATTATATCAGTACGCAACTGATGCCACAGCTCGGAGTCGCTCTGTGTTATGGTATCTCGCTCAATCTGTCCACGGTTGATCTGGTATGACGTCAATTTGTCCATGTGTTGTTTAGCGAGAACATCGAACACGTCCTTATCAACATCAGGCTTTCTAGCCGATGGTCCATAGTCCTTGTCGGCGCCACAGAACCTTCGAGGCCTCTGATTTTGCTTTTTCAACTTGTACAAGCGGCTTAGATGATTTTGATAACGCCTATGTCTTTCCATTTTCAGCACAGTGGTGGGAACCTTGTAGTGCTTATGGTTGTGTAACTTAGACAACACTGACTGAGTGGTATGCTGCACAACTGCTCCATAGCATCTCATTTCGTACGAGTTTCTCATACAATGATTGATTCTTTTACCAGAATTCAATTTATTCACTACGGAATTGCAGCCCTCTGCTATATTATTATTGACGTTTTTTAACAAGCTTTTAGCGTGACAGCTCAAATAGCGCACTGCTTCGTGAACATGGGGATAAAGCCCCGTCCTATGGAGTTCCGCCAGCACGTTCCTACCATTCGGCTCAGGTGTACAGTCGAATGGCAGTGTGTGGCAATTCGTATGATCACCAAATACATGGCCCAATATATTCAGAATATCTTTACAGAGTTTAGTTGCTTTGTCAGCTTCTGATTCTGATGTATTCTCGGTGTTACGCAGATCTCTGGCCCGCTCGACAGTTTTACGAATTCTTAATCCACTTGTAAAAACATACTGTCGAAATTGGGTGACAGTAAGGGTTCCTTTCAAAGGAGCAGTTGTAAGCTTCATGGTAGAAGCCATTTTAAGCTTTCGGCACAAATTCCGAAACAAGTGATTATTACACTCAATTTTTTCAACGATGATTCCGTATTCAGCGTACGGATTATCATCTCGTATAGCCTGGTATACGCTGCTATCACCGTCCGCAACGAGCGTTTTGTATATCAAACCGTTGCTCGCAACGCTTGTACGGAAACCTTCTAAAATAATATCGGTTTCCATTGCGTTCGAACTACGGGCACGACCCCAATTTTTGTAGCACACATGGGGGGTGGGCTCCTTATTTAGCATTTCTGCTCTTGCGTGTGTCGCACAGTACTTGTTGCGTACACCAATAAATAAAGCTAACTTGGTCTCACGACCAAAGATCATGGCTGCACCTGACAACGCATCGTACTTACCACCGGCATACGAACGTTTTGACCAACAGCCATCTGCAATGACTTCTATGTACGGTACACCGTCAATAACATGCCCCTTTTTGATGGCTATTTCTTTCTCCATTGCTGCAGCCTTTAGCCTTTCGGCTTCGGCAACGTCATGGAAATTATCGAAAAGTTTCTCCCGATATTTCAGGTACGTTGGAGCTGTCATACAAGGGATTGCCATGGCAGCAGGCTGTTCCTGCAATGTACTGTGGCCGGTTCCCGATGTAATTGTACCGCACACAGCACTTTGATTGATCCCAAGTATATTTGATTGATCGGGATCCGTCCAAATGTTGAACTTGTAGTTGCACATTCGACAGACGAAATGCAGTTGCGTTCGCAAACCTCGATCGAACGACTTGACTAATTTCAGTTCACTGAAAGGACAATTCAACCGAACGTTGTGATTGTCAAATTTCTCGTGCAACTGCTGCAGAAAAAAACTAATGTCGACAATACGCCGACCTTCAATAGTGATGTCACTGACACACTCCAGGTCCGTTGGACCGTTTTCTACGACAAGTACTACATTACCGTCATTCTCGGCAGTACGCCGACCCTCGATAGTGATGTCACTGACACACTCCAGGTCCGTTGGACCGTTTTCTACGACAAGTATGACATTACCGTCATTCTCGGCATAATGCCGACCCTCGATAGTGATGTCACTGACACACTCCAGGTCCGTTGGACCGTTTTCTACGACAAGTATGACATTACCGTCATTCTCGGCATAATGCCGACCCTCGATAGTGATGTCACTGACACACTCCAGGTCCGTTGGACCGTTTTCTACGACAAGTACTACATTGTCGTCACTTACCTCTGTGGAACAAGCATCCACAACTGCAGTGATGGCACGACCATCTTTCTCGTGAATGCCCTTCGTTTTCGTCCTGAAACAGATCGCGACTTCATGAGATTTGTAGAATTATGTAGGGTCGAATAGAATTCGAGTAGACGGCTTGCACGGGGATATTTGTCGTCAAAAGTCGAATATAAATGGCCTAGCCGGGTTTGCATGTGAAATGTGCCCCTGAACCAAATTGAACTTGCTATGTGTCAAATTTTTGCTTCTTATGAAAAACAAAGATCGCTCAAATTTTAATCTTCCGTCTTCACTATTACGCTAAAAACTCACATGGACGTGATTTTTAGGTTTCATGCGATTCCTATCTTATTTTCAGTTCAAAAATTATAAAAAAAAAATCTTCATCTTTCACATATCTGTGTGCAGGTTTGAAATTTTTCTCATATTTTTTTGCGATAAACTCCAGCTTTGAAGAATCCCTGAAGACTTAGACCGTAGACTATCAATGAATTTTAAAAAGTGACTAACTTCTTTTTTCTACAGTATAAAGATCTGGTCACGCTTGATTTTCTGTAATTTTTTCAGAATTTTTAGGTAGGTGTGCCATTGTCATAGAAATCAAAAATCGACTTTTTAACCTTTTTTTTACAGAAATTCGTATTGTACGTTTCGTCGGTATTCAGGATCAGAAAAATATTTTTGACTACAGCTTCAGAATCAAAAAACTCTAACCTTTCACGCCATGCGACTCAAGATTTTCGAAAAAATATTTTTGTCTACTAATTTTTCAATGTATTTTTGTTTTTTGTTCCGCGACCAAAGAGCATAATGTTTTTGATAGCAATTTAGCTGTGGGTAGATTTTCATGTACTAAAGAGATACTAAAACCTTCAGAAGGACGTTCTGCCTCGGTTTTTTGTTTATAATTGTTTTTGTATTTTTGTATTTTATATTTTGCTTTTATACCCCAAAATCTAGAATACTCGAGATAAGAAAGTATTCTAAATTGTTTCCAGAAACCATTCGATAACGGAAATGCCTGACCTGAATAATTAGTTTGGCAGGTACACTATTTTCTATGAAAAACAGATCGGAATATCAATTTTTGATTTCGATGATAATGGCGCACCTTTCTGAAAAATCTAAAAAAATTCCAGAAAATCAAGCGTGACCAGATCTTTATACTGTAGAAAAAAGAAGTTAGTCACTTTTTAAAATCCATCGATAATCTACGGCCTAAGTCTTCAGGGATTTTTCAAAGCTGGAATTTATCGCAAAAAAATATCAGAAAAATGTCAAATATGCACACAGATATGTGAAAGATGTAGTTTTTTTTTCATAATTTTCGCATTGAAAATGAGATAGGAATTGCATGAAAACTAAAAATCACGTCCCTGTGAGTTTTCAGCGTTATAGTGAAGACGGAAGATTGAAATTTGAGCGATCTTTGTTTTTCATAAGAAGCTAAAATTTGACACATAGCAAGTTCAATTCGGTTCAGGGGCACATTTCACATGCAAACCTGGCTATGCCCTTTCTCCAACAATTTTTTACTACGCGTCAAGATTTTAACAGCAAATTACAAGCATGAACAGCTTGTGAGGAAAGTTGGGCGGCAGAGGTCAACAAAAATGTAATTCCGTTTATTTTTCTGTAAGTTACAGAAGGTGCTACAAATGCATCTGGAATTGTATTCAGCGTTCGCGGTGCACCGTAGGCAAAGAGTTCTACCAAAAAACCTCAATTAATTCATTCGGAATGAGGAAATTGGGATATAAAGTCTTATATATTAGCAACATGTAAGTTTAAATGTACTTACCTAGAACGATAACGCTCCTTTCGCGGCACTTTTTTTCTTTTGTTATGGCCGTTGGCCATGTGATGGCGTACAACCGATAGATTAAACACTAAAGCTAAACACTAGGTTTATTAATAATTAGTTAGTTAAATGTAACACTAAGAACAAGCACACGCACTCGCGAAACACTAGAATTTATATTTCAGTGGATAACAGCCGTTTCGTTATAACTTGTTACGGGCACCGCAAGCTGAGTACTGATAGAACTGCAGTGTTATACACAATGTATGAGCCTGTGTTGATACCCAAGTTACCGAAAACCTCACGGAAGAGCTTCCAAAAGCCTACCACTTTGTGTAGCTACACTTATGAGAGTAGCAGCGACATATAGGCTGGACATCTACAATAACGTGAAAATTCGATTTGGAGCGAATTGAAATATGCACGAGGGATAATTTGATCCGAGATGACGTCTAGAAGAATGTGTAAAGGTTTCATAAGCGCCCATAACAATTGCAAACGTTATGAACAAATTAAGATTTGGGAAAGATGCGGTCTAGTTTTTTGCTGATAGCTCAAAAACTAAAAGCGATAGCGTGAATTTGAAAAAAGTTTCTTGAAGAAAAAGAAATTTGCAATAATAAAGTCTCGACTCCCGGAACTCTGTCTCAATTATTTATACCTGTAATTTAATGCTGAAAGTAGAGCTCCGCGCGGTGAGCGCAGCAGTTTTTTTTTTTGTACACTTAAATATTACTTTAAAAATTTTCAAAAATTATGGTATTATCTAGACACTCAGAAGAATAAAATTCCATCGAGAAAAAAAATGTTTCATTGATTTTTCAACAATTGAACATATTGTTAATGATCCAGTCGATGGGGAATATTGAATGGTATGGGTCAAGTTTTCACTATCTCGGGGGGTCAATCAATTTTGACTTCAAATAACAGTTTTCTGAGCAGCAAAAGGGTGATAAGAAAAGTTGATTTGGTTTCGAGCTACGCTTTTAATTTTTGTTTAAAAAAAATAGTTGTTTAATTGAATATCTCGAAAACTATTGAAAAGTTATCGAATCAACTTCATTGAACTTCGTTTGGGATTTAATAACGAAAAAAATGAGCCGAACCTAAAGTCTCTACGACCAATAGTTGCTGAGATATTAATTATTTAAGCGCAAAAAACGTAAAAGCGCTCGATTTCGCCCGCGCGCGGATAAACAACAGGCTGTAACTCGGGAGCCAATTAAAATTTTCAACGTTTTTGTTTTTTGTTTGGTCAGTGATTTATAAATCTGCCAGGAAAAAGATCAGCAACTTTGAAAAAAAAAATTTCGAATTTTAAATTTGAAAAAAGTGAAAATCAATTTTTATTTAATTAAAAAATAGAAAAAACTGTAAAAAATGAAATTCACAGATAGATAATTTTTTTATGCTACTTATACAAACGATGGAATACAATAATAGCTAAACACAAAAATTCATCTATAAAATAAAAGGGATTTGAAAATTTTCCAATTTTTTAAATTAACAAAAAAATCGTTCAATTTTTGATAGCACAAAAATTCATTTCGTCAAATTCTGAATCGATTGGTATATACGACATTTGGTCGAATTTTTTTTTTTCCTCCATAAATTTTGAGCACTTGATAAATTTTTGACTTCCAGAAGTCGAATTTTTTCTAAGTCCCACGAGTAAAATTTTTATAAGTTCCAGTGCTCAAAATTTATGAAGGAAAAAAAACGAAAATTCGACCAAATGTCGTGTATACCAATCGATTCGGAATTTCACGAGATGAATTTTTGTGATATCAAACATTGAAAATTTTTTTTTGATTAATTGTTTAAAAAATTGGGAACTTTTCAAATCCCATTTTTTTTTCGAAGAAAATTTTGTTTTTCACTATTATTGTATTCCATCGTTTGTATAAGTAGTTGAAAATTATTATCCAACTGTAAATTTTATTTCTTTCCAATTTTTTCTCTGTTTTAATTGACAAAAAGTGATTCTCACTTTTTTCAAATTTGAAATTCGAAAAAATTTTGCCGATTTTTTCCTGGCATATTTATAAGTCACTGACAAAACAAAAAAAACCTTGAAAATTTTAATTGGCTCCCGAGTTACAGCCTTTTGTTTATCCGCGCCCGTGCTAAATCAAGCGCTTTTACGTTTTTTGCGCTAATTAATATCTCAGCAACCATTGGTCGTAGAGACTTCCAGTTTCCAGTTATCCGCACGTGATATTTCGGGAAGATTGCGATATTTCAGATCCATGTGTTCTAATAAATGTCGATTGCAATATAATAACATTGGTAACTTTTCGTGAAAATTTCTGAACTATTCAGAAATTGATATCATATTTTCATAACATTTGGTTCTGCGAAGTTCGATGTGCCCATATGCTTTATCATCGGGACTTGGGCGAGTAACGTCGATAGGTGTTCATGCAGTATGAATTCCTAGCTGAAGTAATACACCGGGTAATTCGCATACGTAGTAAGCATGTAATGAAGAGAAAGGGAGAAAAAGTATTCGTTATTATTATTTCAACCATTTACGCTCCGAAATTAGCAGTATGATAATTTGATCAATAATCATAGTGCAGAAGTAAGATTTCGTTAAATTCTTAAGCCGTTGGCGACGGGGAGGGGTGGGGGAGGGGGGGAGCTGTCGCATAGAATGCAGCCCCCTTGGATCCGCCCGTGTATGGATTCTGCATTGAAATTTTGAAATAAAGTTTGTTCCTAATCATTTTGAAAAAGTCGAGGAAATTTATAAAAATGTCCAGAATAAATAAGCGAGCAGTATTTCATCCGTAAACTCGACTCTGAATTAGAATTTCATCAATCCCTTGTTTTTGTATCTTAGGTTAGCTGTCAGACGAGCGATGCCGTGACTATACCGGGATCCTGTATCGATTATTCTATTTATTTATCTCTGGTCTAATTCTTCTAAGAAAATCGAGGAAATTTGGAAAAATGTCCAGAATAAATAAACGAGCAGTATTTCATCCGTAATCTCGACTCTGAATTAGAATTTCATCAATCCCTTGTTTTTGTATCTTAGGTTAGCTGTCAGACGAGCGATGCCGTGACTATACCGGGATCCTGTATCGATTATTCTATTTATTTATCTCTGGTCTAATTCTTCTAAGAAAATCGAGGAAATTTGGAAAAATGTCCAGAATAAATAAACGAGCAGTATTTCATGCGTAAACTCGACTCTGAATTAGAATTTCATCAATCCCTTGTTTTTGTATCTTAGGTTAGCTGTCAGACGAGCGATGCCGTGACTATACCGAGATCCTGTATCGATTATTCTATTTATTTATCTCTGGTCTAATTCTTCTAAGAAAATCGAGGAAATTTGGAAAAATGTCCAGAATAAATAAACGAGCAGTATTTCATCCGTAAACTCGACTCTGAATTAGAATTTCATCAATCCCTTGTTTTTGTATCTTAGGTTAGCTGTCAGACGAGCGATGCCGTGACTATACCGGGATCCTGTATCGATTATTTTTCAGAATTCACATCGTTGCTATGTCACTCGTTCGTGGCAGCACCAGCAATGCCAGACAGTGCCAGAAAATATTACCAGCGCCGTCACGCTGAGCATCTGATCCGTTCTATAATGTCGGTATAAAATGTCGCATAAGTGAGATGTCGGTCTTCTACGTGAACGAAAGGCAGATTAGATCCTGTTCGGTCAATTCTTCATCAAATACTATCGGACCGAGCTTGAAATGTGTGTTTTTCCAGCGCCGAGTGGCATCATACCGGACAGTGTAATACATGAAGTTTTACTATAAATAATTCTACGATTTTCAAAGGTGATAACCGATCTGTAAAAAATTTTCCAATATTTCGACAAAATAAAAGATCGCTCCACTTTCTGCCAACTTTTTGCAATAATCCTCAAATTTTTATCAAGATCCGTCAAGTGGTCTAGGAGTTTTCAGTCCCCGCGTTTTCGAGGTGCTCAGTGCGACTTTAATGTCCCCTTAACAAGAGCTTATCACTTCCGAAGGAAATTGTTTATTTATTAGAGTCAAGAGACCACCGGGAGGCCTGCCACCAGCAGGATTGCTGATAGCGCACACATGCGTGGGAGTAAATATATAATATATATATATATATAAATATGAAATACGTATCGCTACGACGTGCAACTCTTTGATTCGCCAGGGAAGCGTCAAAGAATAGCGTCAACTCTCGGCCAGGAGACCTGTCTGCTCTACTTCCGGATAGGCGGCGTATAGGGGTGTGCGAGGAGCACGAAAAAAACTCTCCCGTCATCCGATGCAACTATCGTCTTCACTTTATCTAAATGCTGCGGAATCGGCGTATAGGGCCGCGCGAGAAGCGCACTTCACAGCCTCCCGGTTCTGCAACTCATCGGCCTGGAGCCGAATTAGACTCGACAACAGCTACTGTCTTGGAAACCGTTATCGCGGCCGTGGTTGGTCAAGAAAACCCCCGGTACAGCGTTCCGACCTAAGGATTTCCCCATCGTGAGCGAGGTTCCTAGTGCTCCCAGCACGATGCTATCGTTTCGATTTTTAAAGTATTAAAATATCGTTTCAAGCTCTGGCGAGCGAGATTTGAATTTGAATCCAGCGCCAGAGGGGAATAACGAAGGGAGGCGGCAGGATGAGGGGTAAGAAACTGACGAGCGAGGCACGACAGGTACCCCTACGCATCCCACTACCAGATCTACGTATGACGAAAATGACGAACACCTGTCATCCAATTAGCGACGAGAATTAAAACTCAAATTTTACTCTAACGTCACGTGACCTCTCGCTAGCTGGAATGTTCTAGAAGCAAGGAAACAAAACCTATATAAGGCAGTGACACGAGCTACTCATCCTACTTCTTCGCCTGAGCTACACTCATCACCACGTATATATCGTATCGAGTTTAATTGAAATTTGTGTTAGTGAAAATATCGAGTATTGTGTGAATTCACCTTTAAGGTAAGGTCTTGATCTTTTTGTGAAGACACGAAGTTGCTTAATTTATCTTTTATTCTGTTATTTGGGTTTGTGAGCTAAGAAGCTCGGCTATCGTTAATTAATTTGTTAATAAGCAACCTCGTGCCTGCTTGAGTTACGTAGACCTATCTAATATTCTTTTGTTGCTATCTTTATCATACTATCTTTGCTATCGCTTGTTTTATTCTATTTCGCTATTCTGTTTTACTTCTTATTTCATTTTGTAATATTGTATAAATTGTGCATGCTATCGTAAAAGTTCCCTGGAATATCCCTGGCAAGGAGTAGCCGCGGTTTGCGTTACGCCCCGCGTTACCGCGATTAGTTAAGTTAAGTTTCGTATAAGTTATTATATTCCGCGTAAATTATATTTTGTTCATTCAAATTACTATCGTATAGCGTATCTTTTATATTAATTATCTTCAGTATCTTTAATTTAGATCAAATTCTTTGCTGTCGTTAATTCAGTATCTTCAATTCGCTTCAGTATTGTTCACATTATTTTGTACCGCTAAAAATAAATAAGTATTGTATCTCGGGTAACTACGGTCCCTATCTTTAGTATAGTTTCTGAGATTTCGTTAATTATGAGTTGAATAGCGTATCGATGAAAAATCTTGAGAACCGGTACCGTTTGTTGCTGATTTTTT
>OZ001258.1:14254414-14259414 GCA_963924015.1 Macrophya annulata
CACTTTTTTTGGGCAAAATTTTTTTACACCTTTCTCCTATGCGCAGTACCTGGTGTCCCCAGGTAGGGATAGCCAACACTTGCTTATCTGCTCATCTATCCAGTAGATACTATGACACAAAATTTTAAGGTGCATCAAACACTTTATGAAACGTGTGTTACTAGCTCTTGAACTACAAGGTCAAAGCTGAAATTATGACAAAAATTCACTTTTTTCGTGATTATCAGCGATACTACAAGACTTATCAGATAATATTTTGAGTATTTTTTTGTGAAACATTTTAATTACTATAATATGACATTCAACTAATTTTCAATTTAAACAAATCAATTTTTTCCTCAAAAAGGTGTTATTAAACTGGTATTAGTTGTCATGTTCAAAAAAAAACAAAAAAATTAGCGAAAAGACGTATACTTAGATAAGTTTTTTTTACATACGTACTTTGAGTACCAAAAATTCTAAATGCGCTCTTTCTATATCAATTTGTTTAAATATATATTCTTATCATGAGAACCTGCATATGAGGCTTTCCACGCCAACCCAACCTATCATCGAATTTCTTTGTTTTCTCAATTTTTATTTTGATTAATCTTTTCTTACGAGTACATATGTCATATGTCGCAGGTCATTACGTGTTACGACATAAGTACATATGTACATATGTCGCATGTCATTACGTGTTACGTGTGTTATGTACATTGAGATGAGATATGAATACCAGCCAACTGATGCTAGGTCACATTCTGAAATCAATTGTGAAAAAATGTGATTGTACTTGGCAGCGTCCATTGATTTCAATACTTCTGTAGATCGAGTGCTACTTCTTCGTATATTTTGTTAACAAATTTTTGTTGATAGTTTTAATGTACTTGGCGCAAGGTTTTTGCGCGGGTTTAATTTTATAAGACAATAATAATCATACTTAAATTTCAGAAAAAAAAATTCTATATATGAAATTTTTTTTTTAAAATACAAAGGATTGTTTTACCACAACGTGACCGGACTCAAAATTTGTGGAATACAGAGTATTTTCTTTTGAAAATTTAAAAAAAAAAATCGAAGGACACAAACAATGTTCAAAATCAGATCTTGATCTATAAATTGAAGAAAATCTAGTGAATAACTTTTTGGTATTTTTTTTCATCAGATTTTCGAAAAGTTCATTAAAAAACGCACAATTTGAGGAAAAAAAAAGTTAAAATTAATGCATTTTTGACAAAGTTATGAGGATTCAAAAAAAAAAACATCCAAAATTTAAAAAAATTCATATATCGCGAACGACTGAAGCAAAAAATCCGAAAAAATCATGAACCTCTTTTTCACAGAGTACGAAAAGATAAAAAAATGAGGGCCAAATCAAAAATGTGAATTTCGATGGTAGGTTGGGTTGGCGTGGAAAGCCCCATATGTAGGTTCTCATGATAAGAATATATATTTAAATAAATTGATATAGAAATAGCGCATTTAGAATTTTTGGTACTCAAAGTACGTATGTAAAAAAAACTTATCTAAGTATACGTCTTTTCGCTAATTTTTTTTTTTTTTTTGTTGAACATGACAACTAATACCAGTTTAATAACACCTTTTTGAGGAAAAAATTGATTTGTGTAAATTGAAAATTAGTTGAATGTCATATTATAGTAATTAAAATGTTTCACAAAAAAGGACTCAAAATATTTTGTGATAAGTCTTGTAGTATCGCTGATGATCACGAAGAAAGTGAATTTTTGTCATAATTTCAGCTTTGACCTTGAATAACTTTCGAAAGAATAGAGTTATCAATAAATTATAGAGAACCTTTTTTGTAGAGCGTTCAATTCCCTACAAAATACGTATGTGGCACATATGTACATTACGTTGTTATCAAGCTACAAAATTCAGAAAAAAAAAATTTCCCATGTTAATCAAATATGAAATAAAAAAATGCATTGAGGCAGTACTAAATATTATTATTAAGAGCTCATATTTTAACAGGCATCTTATTTTCTCTTTCTGCAACTTTTCAACATGTGACCTTGAAACAACAAAAATAGTCGATTTTTTTTAATCAGTCTAGTGTACACCCAACGAGATTGCTTCTGATCCCTTCCGGTTTGAGCGATTCTCATTTTATGTTGGCAACGGTAGCGTCTCGCAGCGCGCTGCGCCAGAACGGCGTACAAGCTCGACCCGTAGCTGTCAAACTGATCTAACCTCAGAATGTAAAACTCGTAGACACTGAAATATATCATTTCAGTGCTCCAAGAATAATGCGATTGTCGAAAAGTGCTATAACTTCGAAGTCTACTTTACTATGAGATATATTCATTTGATAAACAATTCAGATGATTGAAGAACAGGGATTTCTTGTAGATTATTCAATTTTACAGTCCAAGAAACCTTGGGAGAAGACACAGAAGCTGAAAAATAACAGATTGCAATGTAGGTTGATAAAGAGACGGTGAAGAGTCTGACCAATTCAGCGGAGTGCTACCGTTGGACTCCGATGAACTCTATTTAATACTCAACGTTAAAACTTTCCGTTCGACTTCGATAGAGTCTATTCCATGCTCTGCGTCCATGCAGTGCGTTGAACTTCGAAAGGATCTATTCTATACTTTCGTATCATTTAGTCAAAACGCGGCTATAAGTTGACGCTATGCGTGTGACTTCGATAGACTTTATTTTATATCCCACGTCTACGCAGACTTTGATAGGTTTTATTTTATTCCACGCATTGGAGTCCAACGCATAATGTTGACTCACAATTTAGTTCTGACTAAATGATACCAAAATATAGAAAGGAACTTGTCGAAGTCCTACGCACTTCGTAGACGTAGAGTATAAAACTGCGGTAATCGAAGCGCTCCTCCAACAAACAGCGTAGATGTGAAGTATTGAGTACAGTTTATCGGAGTCCAATGCATTGCGTGAAGGTAGAGTATGCAATAGACTCTATAAAAGTCCAACGAACAGCGTAAGCGCAGAATACAAAACAACATTTATCGAAGTCTTAACGCACAGCGTAGATGTTAAGTATAAAATAGAGTCCATTGGAGTCTAACAGTAGCACCCCGTTGGATTCGTCGGGCTCTTCACGGTCTCTTTATCAAACCACATTGCAATCTGTTATTTGTCAGCTTCAGCGTCTTTTCTCAAGGTTTCTCGGCTGTGACCCTCTGTAAAATTTAATAATTTACAAGAAATCTCTGTTTTTCAATCATCTGAATTGTTTATTAAATTAATTTATCTCATGGTAAAGTGAACTTCGAAATTATAGCACTTTTCGACAATCGCATTATTCTTGGAGCACTGAAGAATTATATTTCAGTGTCTAGGAGTTTTAAATTCTGAGGTTAGATCAGTTTGACAGCTACGGGTCGAGCTTTGCTCGTACGCCGTTCCGGCGCGGCGCGCTGCGAGACGCTACCGTTGCCAACGTAAAATGAGAATCGTCCAAACCGGAAGGGATCAGAATCAACCTCGTTGGGTGTATATGTATGTACATACGGTGAATAGGTATACCGTGTGTTTGTGCAGATGCGCTACAGTATGTC
Organism: Macrophya annulata; assembly: GCA_963924015.1. Classification (NCBI taxonomy): domain Eukaryota; kingdom Metazoa; phylum Arthropoda; class Insecta; order Hymenoptera; family Tenthredinidae; genus Macrophya; species Macrophya annulata. The sequence goes on from OZ001258.1 coordinate 14,257,951, forward strand.
CAGTAGCGGATGTACAGCCGCCCACCGCGTGGGTACCCACGTTACGCGAATTTATCGGTATGGTATAGTAGATAGAGTCTGAATTTGATCTACGTGATCATCAGCTGAAGCTAATACTTCAGTACGCCCTTTGATGGCGTGCTTGGTCAAGCTCTTGGCTATATCATGACAAAGTTGAATATTGTTATTGAAAACAATTATCACACTTACGAAACGTTCTTCGCGTGCCTAATATTTGGTACACAAAGGATCGCAATTCACTACCGCTTTGACGGACGAGTAAGCGAAACTATTTTTCATAAATACGAGTGCATCTGCAAAAGTGAAGAGTACATCTACCTACTTCACATAGATGTGAATTATTGTGTGACACTTGATGCGGTTTTCAGGTTATGTTCTTAGAGATGCACTCGTATTTATGAAAAATAGTTCCGCTTACTTATCCGTCGAAACGGCAGTCAGCTGCGATCCTTTGTGTACTCAATATTCGCACACGAAGAACGTTTCGTAAGTGTGATAATTGTTTTCAATAACAATATTTAACCTTCGTCTTGCTATAGCCAAGAGCACGGCCAAGCGCGCCATCAAACGGTGCACTGAAGTATTAGCTTCAGCTAATAATCACGTAGATCGAATTTAGACTGTATCTACTATACCATACCGATAAATTTGCGTAGCGTACGTGGGTACCCCGCGGTGGGCGACTGTACATCCGCTACTGGACATACTGTAGCGGCTCTGCACAAACACATGATATAAGTAAAATTAAACACGTAACGTAACAATAAAATATAAAATAAACAACGAATTATTAAATATTTAATTTAATGAATGAAATTTAGCAAGCTTAAAAAAAATTACACTGAACTAATAAAGAATCGGATGTTGATATGTTCGTTGCACTTTTCAAAATGATTCAGTTAGGAAATTTTTTGTAAAACGAATGAATGATTCTCATTCAAAGGTGCGCGTCCAAAACTTGGCGATTGCTCATGATATATTAGACATACACTGCATAATACTTTTAGTAGTTGAATTGATTTTTATGTTGATTTTAATTATCGTTTAAATTGTCGTTGAAAGAACTGTTCTTACTTCTCGTATTATTTCAGTTTTCGAATGATAAATGAAACATAGATTTTGATTAACATAAAATTCAATTATTTGAATAGTGTATATTACATTGGTGTATTGAAATATTCATCGAGCGATTGCAAATGTAATTAATAAAGTTTTCATATCGATGTGATAATTGATTTGTCATATTTATCCTAAATAGTGACGATTTTCCAATAAATCGTACGCGTTTCCATGGCCAATGAGGATGGACCACACGCGCACGCTGCTAGTAACACATCATCTCGCCAGGCTTCGCCGATTACTCGTTTGCTGTGATCGCTATCTGAACGCCGCGCTGTCCGTGTTAGCGCTGAGTACTGCATTTGGTTGTATTTTTATCATACA
>OZ001258.1:14266914-14299414 GCA_963924015.1 Macrophya annulata
TATATATATATATATATATATATATATATATATATATATATATATATATATATATATATATATATATATATATATATATATATATATATATATATATATATATATATATATATATATATATATATATATATATATATATATATATATATATATATATATATATATATATATATATATATATATATATATATATATATATATATATATATATATATATATATATATATATATGTGTATATATATATATATGTGTATATATGTATATATGTGTATATATGTATATATATATGTATATATATATGTATATATATATGTATATATATATGTATATATATATGTATATATATATATATATATATATATATATATATATATATATATATATATATATATATATATATATATATATATATATATATGTATATATATATATATATATATATATATATATATATATATATATATATATATATATATATATATGTATATATATATATATATATATATATATATATATATATATATATATATATATATATATACATATTGTAACACTTCCAACTCTTTGACCCCACCCCAACGAAGAACAACACCATCTAGCGGACATCGGGTGCTAATTATTAATTTCGATAGCCAGTCTGACGTCACAGGGGCGTCAGAATGGCTATATAAACAGCGACAGCTAAGACACATCACTCAGTCTTTCAGCAAAGCGTCTACAGCTGTTTCACCCAAGTCTAAACCGAGCGACATGAGCAAAGCGCTCAGTCGTCTCAACAAACAAATCTATAACTTCAATTCCAATTAAGCAAAGCGCTTATTAGAAAAGTCGTTCAAAATATCAAATCGTTTACAATAGCATAAATTACGGATCAAAGCGCTCCTAATTTGTATTATTAAATATTAAAAATTGCATTATTCGCAAAGCGCGACGGTGTATGAAAATAACAGTTTAAATACGTTCGAGACGGACAAAAACCAAAGCATACCAAATCACAACCACTCTCTCGTGTAAATTAAACAACCAAACACAACAAACACAACAACATTTCACGGCAAATGCCACCCATTGTCAATAGTAGAATAATTAGAATAAGTTAGAAAATAATCGAAATTCAGTTCATCATTCAATGAATCATATTGTGCTTTTGGGTTTTCTCTCATTGCAGTGGGTCGCGAAAAGGGGAAATTGTAGTCAGTAGAATCAAGCTAGAAGTGAGTCTTGGTGAACAAGGTGGTGCAAGATAGCGGTAGCGCGAAACCCTTCCCCGATTCTTCGCAGACTAATTGGGTTGCTAGTACTCACGCCAGAAACAGGCCTGTCGTGGCGAAAGCCTGTCCGGTTCTGTAGGGTGATATTAGTAATAAAAAGATTGCCAATATTCACAAGATAGGAAATTAGAATCAGTAGCTAGCAGTGGTACTGGTTGATCGGTTGAGAAATCAACAAGGTCGACCCGGATCCACGCCAGAAACGGTCACGAGGTGCGAAAGCTAATCCTGATCCGTAGGGACGTAGGTTTGGGGGATAAAAAGGGAAACGGTCCCGTCGCGGCGAAAGCCTGTCCGGATCCGTAAAATTAGAAAGTTGAGTTGGCATAATTTTAAACAGTCTGAAGTTTGAGGCTCGATATTTTTGAAACGGCCGGACTTACGCAAAATGTCAATCAGACCTTTTTTGTAGAGCATCAAATTTTCTATAAGAGCTGGTTTTGTCATACTAATGAAGTAGCTCGTTATCACGTTACAAAATTCCAAAGTTTGAAAAAAAATTTTCCCATGTTATTTAAATGGGAAATAGAAAATTACAAAACGCCACCTCTAAATATTAATATTAAGAGCTCATTTCTTTACAGGGTCGTTTTCTAGAGATACTCTGACGATTTTTCAATGTTCTTTGAAAAAAAAAAAATAGTCTGTTTTTTTGAGACACTCTAATATATATATATATGTATATATATGTATATATATATATATATATATATGTATATGTATATGTATATGTATATGTATATGTATATGTATATGTATATGTATATGTATATGTATATGTATATGTATATGTATATGTATATGTATATGTATATGTATATGTATATGTATATGTATATGTATATGTATATGTATATGTATATGTATATGTATATGTATATGTATATGTATATGTATATGTATATGTATATGTATATGTATATGTATATGTATATGTATATGTATATGTATATGTATATGTATATGTATATGTATATGTATATGTATATGTATATGTATATGTATATGTATATGTATATGTATATGTATATGTATATGTATATGTATATGTATATGTATATGTATATGTATATGTATATGTATATGTATATGTATATGTATATGTATATGTATATGTATATGTATATGTATATGTATATGTATATGTATATGTATATGTATATGTATATGTATATGTATATGTATATGTATATGTATATGTATATGTATATGTATATGTATATGTATATGTATATGTATATGTATATGTATATGTATATGTATATGTATATGTTCCGAAAGTCGAACTCGCCACACGGGCACCTAACGCTGTTCTAAGCTAGAGCGGTAGCAACAAATCTCCAATCGGGACGGTATCCTTATTCGGTTTGGGCGCCCGGCACCGGAAGGTGCCGAGGTACGATAAACGGAACGAAATTAAACGGAACGCACGGTAGTAGACTAGCTCGTAGGAGAGGGGAACGTGGGGGCGAAACAATTGACACACTCAATTCGGAATAGTAGAAAAAAGAAATCAAAGATAAATTATATTTCGTAGTGACCATCCAGGTAGCGTCTTTTACGAAGAAATAACAGTAAATAAGAAAAAAAGTGGAAAGAAATAACAAAAATAAAAATGTGAGAAAAGAAAGGCAAATAGACGGCACAAACCGAAATATGATTTTGCTAATAAGAGAAGTATAAAAATAACGATGTAACAATAATATTAGATCAAGATAAGCGCACGTAGCAGCAAAGAAAAGAAAAGAAAAGAGAAAAAAATATTCTCAACCACCCGGCGGGATCGAACCCGCGACTGGTGGAGCAGCGCGGTCCGGCTTACGTAGGCGCTACGGGTAGTATACAAGCCGGCAGATTATACAGCGGTTAGTTACGCGAGCCGGTCAGTATCTCGCACGACTACGGCTCGCTACGCGGGACGAGACGGCAGGGGGGAGGGGAGACACTCGCGCACGATGTCGGCTCAGTCGACGCAACCACACCACTAGGCTACACACCGCTGGCGACAGTCGTGCTACACACACTCTCCCGCACTCATACGCACACTCACTCGGCGGCTGGCACTTCGGGCTCACAGCTCGAGGCACAGCACGCAGGTTTTTTCCAAAGCAAGGGATATGTCAACCGGAGGTGGCAGAAGGCCCAATACTACACACAAAAATTAACCTAAGTCATATAGTGACAACCTGTCAGGTGGTCGAGTCGGAGAATAAAGCCAAACAGCCCCAAATAGGCTGTAAAAGACAAATGCGACTACTAATTAATGGAATAAGCGCAAGACAGGTGGTCGCAGTACTGGCGAAAAGCCTACCTTGCTCTCCGGCGGTTAAATCCCAGCGGAAACGGTACGGCAGCAGCAACACACCCTCACACTGACACACACACACACACACACACACACACAGCGAAGCCTTCGGTTAGGCCGAAGATCGTAACTAGCTAGGCTAGATAAACACTAAGATATAGCCGGTAAGCGGCGAAGCGACAAATGGAAGCTATGGTGTGTGTGTGTGTGTGTGTGTGTGTGTGTGTGTGTGTGTGCGCGTGCGTGCATGCGTGCGTGCGTGTGTGTGTATACACATATATACACATATATACACGTATATATACTGTAACGTTGCAAAACGTTGAGACCTCCTCCTAACCAGCCTGACGAGCGTACCCAGACCCGAGAGAGTACCGAGTACCGATTCCGCTACTCAAATTGTTACCGCCCTTGCCTCGCGGAGCCATCTTGGTTACTTGGCACGGCTAGCAGCCGACCGGTGGCCAGCCGCGCTCGCAAGACGGGTGGCAAAGGTAAGAATCACTGATACCGGAAAAGGTCCTAAGTCTATCTCCGTACCTCGCGATTATCACCACGTGTGAGAAAGTGAGTGTCAGGTTGTGCTACACAGAGAGAGATTGATTGATTGATTGTTCATTTATGCCCTGGAGACCCTTGGGGCAAATATGAAAAGGCACATACAAATTGACGGATTTCAGTAGCAGCAGAAACGATAGCCACAATAAAAAGAAATAACAAGTGAAAATCAACATATAGTTAAACCTATCAATAGTACTAGCATAAAATATCACTAAAGAGTATACAATATAAAAATAAAATATAGAGTATAGAATAAAATAAAATACGCACATCAATAAAAATGACAGGTAAAACAATGTACATACAGTTAGCAAGAGAAGTAACTAAAATATAGAGTGAATAAAAATAAAATATAGAATAAAGAATAAAATAAAATAAAATACATAACCTCAATAAAAATAAAAGGTAAAAACAATGTACATACAGTTAGCAAGAGAAGTAACTAAAATATAGAGTGAATAAAAATAAAATATAGAATAAAGAATGAAATAAAGTAAAATACATAACCTCAATAAAAATAAAAGGTAAAAACAATGTACATACAGATAGCACAAGACGGTTACTAAAATATAGAAGACATAATTACTAAATAAAAATATATAGGAAACATAAAACGGAATATAAACTAAGAGATGAAACGCACACGACAGCTGGCTGTATTGAAATTCAAATTAGAAGAGTTAAGTCGAGTCAATGTCATCTGCGAAGAGATGAGCAAAAAGCCTACGCTTAAAAACACCTATGGACGGAGAGGAGACAACTTCCGTAGGCAAGGAATTCCAAAAGTATACCGCGGTCAGGTGAAAAGAGTTTCGAAGTGTAGCCTTCCGGTGCGCGGGAATGTGAAAAAAACCCCTAGAACCGTGACGCAGTGAGCGCCCTTCCACAGTAATGGACCGATCAAATAACTGAGACAAGTAGACCGGGGCAACACCACTATTGATATTGAAGATCATGATGCCAAGGAAGTATAAGCGCCTTGATCGAACTGACAACCATCCCAACTGTCTGCGATACGGGGTGATATGCTCATCCATGCGTAAGTTGAAGATAAATCTGATGGCGTGGTTGATGAGACGCTGGAGGACAAGGTTAAGCTCAGCCGATACGTCATTAAAAACTAAGCAGCAATAATCAACCAGCGGGAAGATAAGCGATACCACAAGCAACGTTTTGACTTCCAAGGACAGCGCGTGACGATGATATTTAAGCCTATGTAATGCAAAGTTCACTTTATTAGAGACAGCCAAAACATGGAGACGCCAAGTAAGATTTGACCTCATGATGACACCTAAGTTACGCACCTCATCTACATAGGGGAGTACTGAACCATTCACTGAGATCTGAGAAAGGTTACGTACGTCTAAGCGTTTTACCAAGGTACTACCGCCCTGAATCATAACTTTTGATTTATTAAGGTTAAGCCTTAGGCCATTTGCTTCAGCGTAATTAGCAATTGCATTAGCATCATGATTGACTTTAGCCAGACCACTAGCTAGTTCGGACGGTGGACAAGTGAGGTAAATTTGGGTGTCATCGGCAAATATTAGGTGCTGAGTATACAATAAGTTGGCCCCGATGTCATTTATGAATATCGAAAAGAGCAGCGGTCCAAGAACAGACCCTTGAGGAACCCCGGAGGACGTGCTCAGCCAGGTGGAACAATCACCACGTTCAACAACGACCGCTTGTGAACGACCTGAAAGATAGGAAAACATGCAATGCAGGGCAGTATTAGAGAAGCCGAAATTTCTGAGTTTTGCGAGAAGATGGAGGTGATCTACAGTATCGACCGCTTCACTGAAGTCGAACAACACTGAAATTGTGATATATCTATCATCTACACCCTTCCTAATGTCGTGACAAAGTCTCAGCAAAGCCGTTTGTGTGCTAAAGCCCTCCCTATATCCGGACTGCCGCGGATCAAGCAAGTTGTTCACCTTAATAAAGTTCAGTATCTGCATATGGACGACGCGTTCAAATATTTTGGAGAGCTCGCACAGATTCGCTATAGGGCGAGTATCCGAGGGTGATTTAGGGGGATTTACCTTCAAGAAGGGGCGAATGAGGGCGCGCTTCCAACACAGCGGAAAATGACCGGTAGATAGACTGTTGTTGAACAACGCCGCTAGCCATGGGCAAAGTAATGGGAGTGCCTGGCGAATGATAAATGAGAAGATACCATCGGGACCGGTAGCATGAGATAGTTTCGTCATGGACAGGATAATTTTGGAAACTTGATCAGCGCAGATTGGTGAAAACTCGAATGTGGTACCAGTCAAAGGTAAATCCCTCGGAAAGGATAAAAACTCTATAAAATCACTACGAACACAGGCAAGAGTGGCATTAGAAATCCTGACAAATGCAGCATTCAGTTCATCCGCAGTGAAAAACGTAAACGGAGACATTAATCGCGGCCCAACAAGACCCAGGTGCGCCAGTTCCGCCCACAGTTTAGCGGAATCTGTACTCATCGAAAGCCTGTGACGAACGAATTCGTCAGCAGCACGCCGCATATCATCCGAGAACTGATCATGATAGTGTCTGTAGATGGCAAAGCCTAAGATACTGCCCGACCTCTTAGCCTGCTTGTACAGCGAGTTCCTATGACGAGTCCGAGATCTGAGTTTATTAGTCAGCCACGGCGCATGGGGTTTGGAAGCTTGGAACGTGCGCATAGGTGCATGCCGCTCCATTGTCGCCACTATCGAACTATTGATGAAATCAGCAGACCGGTCGATGTTGTTAGCCGCTAAGCTGTCAGGTAGCATATCCAAAACCCCCGTAGAGAATTCGGTGGCTAGGTCACTCAAGAAGTTCGTTGAGTCGAAATGCTTAAAACTACGCCGAGTTAGAGTTATTTTTCTAGTACAAGAGATATCAACCTTGTAAGAGAGTTCTATGAGATCATGGCCAGCAATAAATGGTGCGTCAGATTTTGAAAAATTGCTGATTTTGTCTATGCTATCGATAATAAAAACATCTAGCCATGAATCCGAAGTCTGCGTATGATGAGTGGCCTGAGATTCTACGATGCACAGCGCATGAGCAGAGATTGGTTCCCGTAGGAACGTCGCTTCAACATTATTGCTGAGCAGGTTACAATTTAAGTCGCCGCTGATGATGATATTGTCATACGCAAACGCAAATCTAGAAAAGCATTGAATAAAATCATTAAAAAGAAGGCTCTTCGGTCTCCTATACACAGACGAGAATAAAAGAGGCCTCTCTTAGCCATAACGAATATCAAGAATTAAAAACTCAGGCGCATTCGAAAACTGGCTAGGTGACGAAGCCAGAACCTTAACTTTAAGAGAATTATGTACATAGCATGCTACGCCACCACCTTGCTTGCCCTCCCTATCGTTTCTCACAAGCACATAGTTCTCAAGCTGCAATAAGCTATCTGACACCAGGGAGTGAAGCCAGGTCTCAGAGATCTATATGATATGGTAAAAATTATCAGACACATGAGCTTTGAACTGATCAAAGTGACCTAATAACGAATTTGCGTTGAACTGAGCCACTTTGACGCAGGGTTGCACGGGAGCATCTAAGGCTACAAGCTCGGGCGGGAGTCAGATAAGCTTGGCTAGATCGGCCTCATTTTTGATCGTAATAACAGGCTCACCGTCAGTTTTGCCACAATGGTGTAAAACGACCTCACTGACCCCAAGGACAGGCTTGGCACGCTTCATAGACAGGACGTGCTCGCGAACTATAGCTGATCTTAACACTACAATAAAAGACTTAAAGTTAGCGGGCGATGTAGTGACAGTGAATGTAGAAGTAGAAGTAGCAGTGGAAGCTGAAGCTGAAGTTAACGCTACGGGGGTATCACCGACCGCAGACACAGTTTTCTTGGTCACGGATCGAATGTCCAAGACCTCACTAATAAGCTCAGGAATACCTAGTGCAGTATACTGGTTATGAACTACAGATCGCGGCGCATCGGTGATAGCCAGCGGAACACCGGACAAGATAATTTCAGCCGACTGCTGAGGAGGATCTGAAGAAGATGACGCTTTAATAGTCTCTAAGTCTTGCATGATCTGAGTAGTGCAGACTTCTAGCCGGGCGATCATGTCTTCATGCCTGTCAACTTTAGCAACTAGCTCAGACAGGCAACTAAGTTTATTAGCTATTTCGGCATTTATAGCAGTCTGACGAGCAATCGACGCAGCTAACTCTTTGTTGGTATTATTAGATAGGTTGATGGCATTGACTAACCTATGAATCATGGCTTTGTCCATGACTGGCGATTCGACGTCGTGTGAATTACTATGCAATTGACTATTTAAACTAATCACGCAGCAGGAGCTCACAGTTTTGTATCGAAGATAAGAAGTACCACAGCCTGGGTGAAACTCACGATTACAGTCCGAACAGGTGAGCACGTCGCCAGCTATAACACGATGACATCTGAAGCATTGACGAGACATACGAATTCGGCGATCGCACGTCACCCAGTCGTAAACAGCTGTTGTTGATGTCGGTCAAAGACAATGAGCTAGCAATGAGAGAGAGAGGGAGAGGGAGTGGGAGAGGGAGAGGGAGAGGGAGAGGGAGAGGGGGAGGGGGAGGGGGAGGGGGAGGGGGAGGGAGGGAGGGGGAGGGAGGGAGGGGGAGGGGGAGGGAGGGAGGGAGGGGGAGGGGGAGGGAGGGAGGGGGGGGGGAGGGGGAGGGAGGGAGGGAGAGGGAGAGGGAGAGGTAGAGGGAGAGGGAGAGGGAGAGGGAGAGGGAGAGGGAGAGGGAGAGGGAGAGGGAGAGGGAGAGGGAGAGGGAGAGGGAGAGGGAGAGGGAGAGGGAGAGGGAGAGGGAGAGGGAGAGGGAGAGGGAGAGGGAGAGGGAGAGGGAGAGGGAGAGGGAGAGGGAGAGGGAGAGGGAGAGGGAGAGGGAGAGGGAGAGGGAGAGGGAGAGGGAGAGGGAGAGGGAGAGGGAGAGGGAGAGGGAGAGGGAGAGGGAGAGGGAGAGGGAGAGGGAGAGGGAGAGGGAGAGGGAGAGGGAGAGGGAGAGGGAGAGGGAGAGGGAGAGGGAGAGGGAGAGGGAGAGGGAGAGGGAGAGGGAGAGGGAGAGGGAGAGGGAGAGGGAGAGGGAGAGGGAGAGGGAGAGGGAGAGGGAGAGGGAGAGGGAGAGGGAGAGGGAGAGGGAGAGGGAGAGGGAGAGGGAGAGGGAGAGGGAGAGGGAGAGGGAGAGGGAGAGGGAGAGGGAGAGGGAGAGGGAGAGGGAGATTTATTAGGCGCCCTGGGATAAGATCCCCTCAGGCGCTGGTCCAGTATTATACAGAAAATTGACAAATATTAGAAAAAGATATATAAGAGCAGTCAGTGCAGAAAGATTAAGTTATACAATAATAAATAGAGTGTGTAAGAAAAGGATTGAGAAAGTGTACAGGTGAAGCTAAATAGTGCATGTAAGTAAGCAAATAAGGTAGCAAGATACAAAGCAAAAGAGTGAAAATGCAGAAAGATACAAAGCAAATGCAGAAATTAATGATTGCTGATTAAAAGATGATTGTAGAGTCCTTTTTTGAAGGACTGCAGGCTCTTGGTGGCCTTAAGGTTCGGAGGAAGATTATTCGAGAAATATGGAGCAGCAGACATGAAGGAATGCTTGAAGATCTCAGTCCTGCATAGAGGCACATGAAGAAGATCGAGAGGTGCTCTAGTTATTCGATTTCGTCCGGGAGTATGACTATTAGTGAAGTTAGTCGATAGGCAGGCAGGAGTACCAGTTTTGATAATCTGATACGTGAGGCAACCAAGGAAGTATTGCCTTCTGGATTCGACTTTAAGCCATCTCAGTCTGTCGTAGTAGGGTGTGATATGTTCATCGCTTCTGGCTCCGAATATAAATCTCACACATGAGTTCAGGGCACGTTGCAGCAGGGTGTTGAGTCCATCCGTTACATCCAGCAGTACAGTGCAACAATAGTCTAGGAGAGGAAAGACCAGAGTCGAGACGAGGTGCTCACGCAGGACGCAAGGCAGTAGCTCCCGGCAAAGCTTAAGACGATAAAGCGTGCCGCTTATTCTTTTGGTGACTTCAGCGACATGAGCATTCCAGGACAGTGTGCCCGTTATTACGACTCCCAAGTACTTCGCACGAACAGTAAAGGTGACAGGGTTCCCATCTACGATGATCCGAGGTTGGGCAGAAAAGTTGATGCCGTTGATGTACCGTCTGGTGCCAACAACCATCGCCTGAGTTTTGGTGCAGTTGAGAAGTAGCCCATTCCGAGAAGCCCAGGAGACAATCCGATCAACGTCCTCATTGACCAGGGCGATGCCTTCAGCCAGAGCATCAGGATGACAGTGATGGTAGATGACAAGGTCGTCAGCATAGAAGTTCCGTTTGCAGTGCCTAAGACAGTCTTTAAAATCACACAAATAAAGAGAAAAGAGCAGAGGCCCCAAGACAGAACCCTGTGGGACACCATTGATGACAGGCACCCACTGGGTGACAGAACCATCAAGACACCGAAGGGCTTGATTTCTACAAGTAAGGTAGGCACAAAACCATCGTAACGACGCGTTCGAGAAACCTAGGAGCCTAAGTTTGTCAATGAGAAGCTCATGACAAACACGATCGAAGGCTTTAGAAAAGTCGAAGAAGACACAGATGGATACCATTCTACAGTCCATAGCCTGCCTAAGGTCGTCGGTAATACGAATAAGCGCGGTGTGAGTGCTATGACCTTTCCTATAAGCGGACTGATACGGGTCGAGGAGATCACGCGATTCGAGAAAAGCAGTTACCTGATCAAAAACAATTCTCTCGAGGGATTTTGCAAGAGGACACAGAATAGAAATAGGACGATAGTCGTTAACAGATAAGGAAGACTTAATCTTAGGAAGAGGGCACACAAGCGCCAATTTCCAGACGCGCGGAAAGCAACTGTTAGCTAGAGAAAAAGCGAAAAGGTGTTGAATATAAGGTAAGATCGCCGGCAGGGCTAATCTAATAAGGTGCGAGGAGAGACCATCTGCACCACTAGAGCCAGACTTGGTATAGAAGATAGATTTCACCAAGGCCTCCATAGAAATATCAGCAAAGTAGAACTTTAAGTCGTCATAAAACGGCTCACCCAAATACCAGTTACCAGATGAACGTAGGCTGAGATTATTGAGACCTGCCTGCGCAAAGAATAAGTTGAGCTCGTCCGCAGGTACAGCGAGTGGCTGATCAGAAGTACGAGACCGAATTAGACCTAGGCTGCGAAACTCTATCCAGACCTCCCGTGGATCTTTGAGAGGACCTAGTTTACTAAGATAATAGGCATTCCTGGCACAACGCACAGCAGGTTGTACTTTGTTACGCAACGTTTTAAAGTTAGAATATAGCAACGGAGATCTATTTCTGCGCCATAGCCTACGAGCCCTGTTACGCTCAGCCATGAGAAGTTTAATTTCAGGGGTTAACCAAGGTGCAGGTGAGGAACGCGGGCGAACTACATGCAGAGGTGCCAATCGATCAAAACACCTGAGAATAGCTGCGTTTAAAAATTCGACTTTATATCGTCAATAGACTGCGAAAGGTAGAAAGAGTTCCAATCTAAGCTTTCAAGATTTTCAATCAGACTTTGACGGTCAAAATTACGAAAATCGCAACAGGTGAACTCACGAGGCTGCTGGCGAGGTGCCCCGACTCGGAAAGATGCGAAGATCAGATCATGTGCCGACAGGAACGGGACATCATATTGACCAAAATCAATCACTTTATCTGCATCATCCACTATACAGAGGTCAAGCCATGTGGAGGAATCTCTGAGAATGTGGGTCAGTTGATGCTGCACAAGAAAGAGGTGTGAAGAATCCACAAAGCCACGAAGTTGCCTACTGTCGAAAGAATCCCTAGACATGTCAGTGTTAAAATCACCCATAATTATTACGTTGTTATATAAAGGCGAAAGATCAAGGCAACGAGTGATGAATTCATCAAGAAAACCGACATGCGGTGGTCGATACACCACAGCCAGAAGCAGCTTGGAAGCATTAGCAGGCAATACCTCGGCGATGATGAACTCAGGCTTGCGTGTATACGCTTCACCAGAAGAGTCAAGGACACGAACCTGAATTGAGTTCTTAATATAAAAGCCAACACCGCCCCCACCACGTCAGGTTCTATCGCATCGAAAGAGTTGATAACCAGGTAGCCGGACCATGTCATCAGGGGTACTAGGTTTCAGCCATGTTTCAGACATACAGATGATATGATAATCTGACCTGCGAAAGAAAGCACAAAATTCATCCCAATGAGCCATAAGAGATTGGCAATTTACGTGACAGACAGTGAGGAAGTCATGCCTTACAGAGGAGGTACTACCCATAGTTGATGTTACATACCTTGTCCGTCAAACGCTTGTTGAGAATGGAGCATTTCTTATCATCAAGGGCAGAGTGAGAAGACTCCTGATACTTGGCCGCCTTGCAGTTGAAGCAGCAAGGTGTGTCAGCCTTCTTAGAGCACTCCTTAGACTGATGAGACCCAGAACAGTGCCCGCAATGAGATGCGGACTTACAGTCCTTGGCCAGATGACCAAAAGCCAGGCATTTGAAACATTGACGAACAATGACGTGATCGTCAAACCGACACGACGAATATCTCAAGTATATTCTGGGTTGAGCGGAGCCACGTAAGCGCTTACGCACTTGAGGAGGAAATTCAATTACACAGCTAGACCGAGTATTGCCGTGTTTAACTGGATAACGATAGATGACCTTTACATCGGGGTTATCCTCCCCATCTAGGTTCAAAGCCACAAACTCGGACCTTATCTCATCTGCACTCAAGTTGGCGGGTACACCATGGACAATCAATCGAGGATTAAGCTTAAAGTCCTCCCTGACTTCGAGCCCCGCTTTAGCAAGTGCAGGGAGCGCGCGAACGGCATCAACATCTACCGAGCTCGCCTCAATGCGAATGGCATTATTACTAATATTAGTCACACGATCGACCTTCATAGAAAGAGCAGCTGGATTAACAGCTTCAAAGACGGCTTTTTTGGCCGCAAGCGAGGTCGGGAAATTAGCGACAGATCCAGCTTTGGGAGCAATAACAAAACGCGTCCTATTCGGGATATCGACGGTAGGTCCCCTAGGTACGCGAACCTTGGCACTAGGCGCACGGGCCGCTGCGATACAAGAAGGAGCAGAGGACGATAGAGACTGAAATAGAGGTAGAGAGGAAGAAACAGCATCCTTAACACCGTCGATGCACTCTTTTTTCGCACTACTAACGCACTCGCGTAAGATTTGAGCGCACGAATTCGAGACAGCCTCGACACAAGCACGCGACACATCAGATTCACCGAGCAAACGCGAATAGGCAATCGCAACAGTATTAAAAGCAGATTGATAATCCAGAAAAACCTGTTGCAGCATTTTCTTTTTCTCAACAGGATCCTTAGAAGATCTAAAATAATCTAAGAATTGAGCATCACGTTCGAATAACTCGTCACGTAACGAACTAATATCGAGTACATCACAGCCGGCAGAAGTTGTTGACATATGTGCAGAGCGAGACAGACGACGCGAAGGCGTAGCTCTGACATCATCACAGTCCGACATTATCGACCGATACAAATGAGACGAAGAACAAGACTAATTAGATAGAAATTAGGCAAAATAGGTACGCAAGGTGGCACCCGCGACGGCGGGATGCCGTAAACAAAGAGAAAAGACCGCCAAAATAACGACGAGCTAAGAGGGTAGCTTAGTGAAAATTTTCAAATATCACAGTCGGGAGACGAATGAAAACACGCACTATTAATTCAGCACCGATCTAATCACATCGCCTATCAAAATTCACAATCAGATGACAGATATATCCCACAGAGAAACGAATAATATGGAAATTATGAAGACCACACGCACAGACGTCTAACACCAGATCTCTCGGGAGGGAGCGAGAGAGAGAGAGAGAGAGAGAGAAAGAGAAAGAGAAAGAGAAAGAGAGAGAGAGAGAGAGGGAGAGGGAGAGGGAGAGGGAGAGGGAGAGGGAGAGGGAGAGGGAGAGGGAGAGGGAGAGGGAGAGGGAGAGGGAGAGGGAGAGGGAGAGGGAGAGGGAGAGGGAGAGGGAGAGGGAGAGGGAGAGGGAGAGGGAGAGGGAGAGGGAGAGGGAGAGGGAGAGGGAGAGGGAGAGGGAGAGGGAGAGGGAGAGGGAGAGGGAGAGGGAGAGGGAGAGGGAGAGGGAGAGGGAGAGGGAGAGGGAGAGGGAGAGGGAGAGGGAGAGGGAGAGGGAGAGGGAGAGGGAGAGGGAGAGGGAGAGGGAGAGGGAGAGGGAGAGGGAGAGGGAGAGGGAGAGGGAGAGGGAGAGGGAGAGGGAGAGGGAGAGGGAGAGGGAGAGGGAGAGGGAGAGGGAGAGGGAGAGGGAGAGGGAGAGGGAGAGGGAGAGGGAGAGGGAGAGGGAGAGGGAGAGGGAGAGGGAGAGGGAGAGGGAGAGGGAGAGGGAGAGGGAGAGGGAGAGGGAGAGGGAGAGGGAGAGGGAGAGGGAGAGGGAGAGGGAGAGGGAGAGAGAGAGAGAGAGAGGGGGGGGAGGGAGGGAGGGAGGGAGGGAGGGAGGGAGGGAGGGAGGGAGGGAGGGAGGGAGGGAGGGAGGGAGGGTGGGAGGGAGGGAGGGAGGGAGGGAGGGAGGGAGGGAGAGAGAGAGAGAGAGAGAGAGAGAGAGAGAGAGAGAGAGAGAGAGAGAGAGAGAGAGAGAGAGAGAGAGAGAGAGAGAGAGAGAGAGAGAGAGAGAGAGAGAGAGAGAGAGAGAGAGAGAGAGAGAGAGAGAGAGAGAGAGAGAGAGAGAGAGAGAGAGAGAGAGAGAGAGAGAGAGAGAGAGAGAGAGAGAGAGCCCAAAAGAACCCTGAGTCTACCCTGGAATTCTTTGGTGTGTTTCGGATTGGTTTTGCCATGGAATTTGGTGAAACGACGACCCGGTAAGCGTCACGGACACGTGCGTTTCTTCGGAATAGTACCGACGCCGCAGCTCCGCCGGAAACGTCGCCAGTACCAGGTAGGATCTTTCCGAATATCCGAGAAACCTCCCAGTCCCGTCCCGAAACCCCCAACAACCCCCCGAAAGAGTAAAGAATCCCCGAAACAACCCCCAGACCCGAGCGAGAATCCCTGTCCGTTAGACGGCAGAGATTCAAACGTCCCCAGTCTCACGTGATCTGCGAGTTGCATGTTAGAGTGCCGGTTAATTCCCCGCTGCGCACCTAACGTCGAGCGAGTCGCGTTCGCCATATTGTTGAGTCGTCTGCTGTCACGCGTCACAGTGCGCTGCAGCGAGGCAGAGACTCATCAACTCTCCGACACCCAAGCTAGTGAGTCTACCGTCCCCCACCACCCGCCCCGACTCTGCCGCTAGACTCCGATCTACTGCGAGCGAGTCAACACCGATACCCTGTCCCCGAGCGAGAGAGATTGATTGATTGATTGATTGATTGCATTTATTAATATGCCCTGGGGTATCTAGGGGCAAATGGTACATCAGAAAACAATACATAATTTCGAACATGCCGTAAAATAGATTTCATAAGCTAAGAGATACGCAAAACAAGTAAATAGGAGAAGTAGAATGCACAGGTACGCGAAAGTACTACAATATGCTGAATGCAGATAAAAAAAAACAATTGTTATAAGTGTACTTCGGCATAATCTCAAAGTGGGCACATAAGTAAAATAGAGCTACGTAGATAAGTAACATACAACACTCAAGTAAAAGTATAAAGAGTCAGCAATGAAACACAATAAAATATAAAAAAAAAAATACAGTAATACAATAAAATAAATAAATACAATAAATAAAATTGAGCGAAATAGGCACATTAGCAAAATAGCACAACGTAAGCCAATAACATACAAATTAAGGTAAACACAGTTAAAAATAGGCAATGAATACAATAAAATATAAAAATAAAGTAAATACAATTAAAATACAAAAAATAAGGTAAATACAATAAAAAGTAGGGCGTAGGCTAAAAGTGCCTAAAGAAATCTAATAGCATATAAAATACAATAGATAAAATAAAAGCAGTAAAGAGTACGGTAACCTAAGAATAAGCCGATACACCGGCCTCAGTACGAATTTGTGTCACGCGCGAAAAGGTAGGCAAATAGTCGCGATTTAAAAATTCCAATGGAGGCAGAGGTGACTACGTCCGCAGGCAGCGAATGCCAGAAGTAAATAGCAGACAGGCGGAAGGAGTTGCGCATGGTTGTTGTGCGATGATTAGGGGTGGCAAAGAAACGTAATGTGCCTGGCCGCAACGAGTGGTCACCAGTCGACTCAAGACGAGGAAACAAATCCGCGAGATAAGCAGGTGCGACACCAGTAATGACATTAAAGGTTGTAACACCCAGAAAGTAGAGGCGCCTGGAGCGCACTGTTAGCCATCCTAGCTGCCTACAAAAAGGAGTAATGTGCTCATCCCTACGCAGGTTAAAGATAAATCTGATCGACTGGTTAAGGAGACGCTGCAGGACCATATTCAGCTCACTCGAAAGATCATTAAATACTAAACTACAATAGTCTAAAAGCGGAAAGATAAGCGAAACTATTAGAGACGCCCTAAGTTTGGTCGAGAGAGCATTGCGGTGGAATTTCAACCTGTGCAGCGCAAAGTTGACTTTGTTCGAGACAGCCATCGCGTGGCCTCGCCAGGAAAGATTAATATATACGCATAATGACTCCTAAATTTCGCACCTCATCAACAAACGGTAAGACAGTACTGCTTACCATGATGGGAGTAAGGCTGTGAAGGTCAAGACAATTTATGTACGCACCGCTACCCTGAATGAGCACCTTGGACTTAGTTAGGTTCAGTTTAAGCCCATTCGCTGCCGCATAGGCGGAAATTACTCCAACATCGTGCGTGATTTTAGCTAGACCATGCGCCAATTCCGACGGTGGGCACGATAGATAAATCGAGGAAATCCTCCAGCTGAAAGTTCCTAAAGCAGCGACGGGATATGATTATAGCAGGTGGTCGAGCTACATCCAAACGGTAGGACAGTTCAATCAAGTCGTGACCAGCTATAAACGGCGCATCTGATTTGGAAAAGCGACAGATTTTACCCATACTGTCGGTGATAAAGACGTCAAGCCAAGAGTCAGCAGTAGCTGTATGGTAAGTGGCCATAGAGTCAACAATATGTAAAGCCTGGGCAGAGACAAGCTCACGCAAAGACGTGGCTTCCACATTAGTATTTAATAAATTGCAGTTTAGATCACCACTGATGACAATGTTATCATATGCAAACGAGAATTGCGTGAATGTGTTAATAAAATCAGTAAAAAGGAAGCCCTTAGGGCGCCTGTATATGGACACAAATAAGAGAGGCTTTTGATTGCCATAGCGTAAGTCAAGAATTAAAAACTCCGGTGCATTGGAAAACGAGCCAGGCGAGGCAGCTAGCACTTTAACTTTTAGCGAATCGTGCACATAACAGGCCACACCACCGCCCTGTCTACCCTCCCTATCATTTCTAATGAGCGCATAGTTATTTAGTTGCACTAGGCTGTCAGACACTCCCGCATGCAGCCAGGTCTCAGAAATAAAGATAATATGGTAAAAATGAACATCAAGATGCGTTTTGATTAAACTCAAGTGCCCAGGTAGCGAGTTAGCATTGAACTGCGCAATTTTTACACACGGTAGTGCAGCAGAGCCGACGGCTGATCGAGTGGGCGCGAGTCAAATAAGTTTCTCTAGGTCCGCGTCAGATTTGATGACGATAACAGGGCCGCCATCTACTTTACGCACACGTATGATGCCTGATTTGACCCAGACATATTTATAGCGTACCTCCGCTGCCTTAGCCTTAGTGCGACGAAGCAGTGAATGAGTAGCTGCGGGGAGAAACTCGTTGACAAAGATCTTAGTCGTGCCATGATATTCAGGAAAAACCTCCTTGGCGACGAGAACCGGCTTCGCGCGCTTCATAGCAATGACATGATCACGTATCGCCGTAGATCGTAGAACTACAACGAGTGACCTGAACCCGAAGGTGGGAGAGATGGAGGCCCGGCCAGCAGTGGAAGTAGAGCTAGAAGTAGTCGGTGCAGTCGGATTCTCTCCTACCGCTGAGACTGCCCTGTTAACAACCTGCCTTACGTCTAAGACATCACTAATTAATTCTGGTATGCCGAGTGCTGCGAGGACTTTTTGGACAACGACTCTCGGCACATCATGAACAGAGAGCGGGATGCCCGACAAAATAACTTCAGCAGACGAATGCAAAGGATTTATCGTAGTCGCTTTGAGGCTTTGAAGCTCCTCCAAGATGCGAGCATTCGTAGCATCTAAGCAGGCAATCATGTCATCATGTCTATCTACTTTAGCTACTAATTCAGGCAGACAATTGAGCTTCGTGGTGATCTCATTGTTGATGTCAGTTTGGTGAGCCATCAACACCGCAAGTTCTTTATTAGTAGCATTAGCCCGGTTTACGGCGTCAACTAACTTTTCGATTAGCGCATTATCCATACCCAATGAGGTGGTAGTGTCCGCAACGTCTAGATCAATCAGGCTACCTGAGTCTACGGTACTTAGATCACTAAAACTACGTTTGCAGCAGGAGCTGGCTGTTTTGTATAGTGCATAGGCAGTGCCACAGCCAGGATGAAACTCACGCTTGCAATCCACACAGGTAAGCACGCTGTTAGCAATCCCTCGGTGACACCTGAAGCACCGTCGAGACAAATGAAAACAAAGATGTCACGTAACGTAGATGCGGCGTAGAGTAATGCGGTGTGAAGATGTGTATTGATTACAAAGGTCGCCAAGGTAGCACACACACAGCTGAGCGGCAGGCCCAAGACATAGGCACGCATGCGCGCCAGGAGCCAACGGTCGAGCAGCGTTGAAGACAGATCAGAGTCCCGATGAGGTTAGGATTTTTGGCAGGTTTCAATCGCAAACCAGGAAAAAATAAGCAAGGCTCCCATCAGGCAGTGTTAATAAGGTGGAAGTGCAACTGATAGCGTGCAAGAATCTGTAATTAAGATAGGCCCGGAGGCACTTTGAGGCAGAGAAAATCATAAAAATGGCTAGAGCGATCAAGATTCGTGACAGGCGATACTCACAGATACGAGAGAGAGAGAGATTGATTGATTGATAAATTAATATATTGATAAATATATTATGCCCTGGTGGATTGATAAATTAATATTATGCCCTGGATAACCTTGGGGCATAAAATGAGGAGACAGTGCAACAAAGTATTCCATAACAAATAAAAAACAAAAATACAAAATTACATAGAGTACGCAGAGTACAAAAGAGAAAGATAATAATAACACAAATAACGACAGCACTGAGAGAATAGGAAGTGCACTCAAGCCAAGAATTAACACATAAAAATAATGTAAATACAACAAAATGGGTATGACTAAGAACCCAAACATACGTAATTTAGTAAAAGTGGAGTATGGTATAAAAATAAAAATAATACAGTACTTAGAGATGAAAATATTAAAAAGTAAAGTAAAGTGTAAAATAAAATAATAAAATAATAAAGTGCTAGGATAAAAATAAGCCAAAAACAGCACAACAAGAGTAAAAACATCATAAAGTAAAATATGGTATAAAGTAATAAATAACATAGTTAAGGACTAAAATAGCTTAAGAGCAAATTATAAGAGATAAGTGAAGTACACAAATCAACAATAGTTCGGTCTACATGGATCAGGTACAAGCTATAGAACTAGTTGATACAGAATAGGATAAAAACAATCAGGTACAGATTAAAGACTAGGTCGAACCAGTATCGCGCGCAAAGAGGAAAGCGAAAAGCCTACTCTTAAGCACCCCGATAGACGGGGAGTTAACAATCTCAGCTGGTAACGCGTTCCAGAAGTAAATCGCTGAAAGGTTAAATGAATTGCGATACGTGACAGTCCGGTGTGCTGGCACTCTAAAAAACCCTACAGATCCATGACGCAGTGAACGACCCTCAGGTGGCACGGCCCGATCAAATAGCTCGGACAGGTAGGCAGGAGCAGCACCCTGATTTATTTTAAATATCATGATGCCCAGAAAATATAGCCGCCTAGAACGGACTGTCAGCCAGCCTAACTGTCTACGATACGGGGTGATATGGTCATCCCAGCGCAGATTGAAAATAAACCTGATGGCGAGGTTAATAAGACGCTGAAGGACTAGATTAAGCTCGCTCGACAAATTATTAAAAACCAGTCAACAATAGTCAATAATGGGGAAAACGAGGGACACTACAAGTGATGTCTTCAGCTCAGGCGATAAGGCTTGACGATGATACTTTAGTCTATGTAAAGTATAGTGGACCTTGTTAGAAACAGACAAGACCTGACCACGCCAGGAGAGGTTCGATCGGAATATCACCCCAAGGTTGCGCACCTCATCAACATATGGGAGCACAGTCCCATTTACTAAGATAGGAGGCAGGTCACGGAGGTCAATGCGATTGATAAACGTACCACTACCCTGAATAAGCACTTTAGATTTACCAAGGTTAAGTCTTAACCCGTTAGCCGCTGCATAGTTGTTAATCACACTCACGTCATGAGCAACCCTAGCTAAACCACTCTCAAGCTCAGACGGCGGGCATGAAAGATATATTTGGGTATCATCAGCGAAAATAAGGTGTTGAGTATGTGACAAATCTGCTCCGATGTCATTTATGAAAAGAGAAAATAATAACGGACCAAGAACCGAGCCCTGGGGAACCCCGTTTGACATGCCCAACCAGGAGGAGCAGACACCCCGTTCATTCACCACCGCTTGCGTACGGCCCGAGAGATAAGAGAAGATCAATCGCAGGACGACCTTGGTGAAGCCAAGCCTTCTGAGTTTGCCAAGGAGCCGATGGTGGCTTACGGTATCGAACGCCTTGCTGAAGTCAAATAGCACTAATATCGTAACTAGCCTGTTGTCAACACCTAGCCTCACATCATGGCACAGTCGTAGTAACGTTGTTTGCGTACTAAAGCCTTCCCTATAGCCCGATTGACGTGGGTCAAAGATGTTATTAGTCTTAATGAAGTCAAGTATCTGAGTATGAACCACGCGCTCAAAAATCTTCGACAGCTCACAAAGATTTGCAATGGGCCGCGTATCAGAAGGCGAAAGCGGTGGATTAATTTTTAAGAGAGGTCGGATACAAGCCCGTTTCCAGCAAGTGGGGAGTGGGAGAGGGAGAGGGAGAGGAAGAGGAAGAGGGAGAGGGAGAGGGAGAGGGAGAGGGAGAGGGAGAGGGAGAGGGAGAGGGAGAGGGAGAGGGAGAGGGAGAGGGAGAGGGAGAGGGAGAGGGAGAGGGAGAGGGAGAGGGAGAGGGAGAGGGAGAGGGAGAGGGAGAGGGAGAGGGAGAGGGAGAGGGAGAGGGAGAGGGAGAGGGAGAGGGAGAGGGAGAGGGAGAGGGAGAGGGAGAGGGAGAGGGAGAGGGAGAGGGAGAGGGAGAGGGAGAGGGAGAGGGAGAGGGAGAGGGAGAGGGAGAGGGAGAGGGAGAGGGAGAGGGAGAGGGAGAGGGAGAGGGAGAGGGAGAGGGAGAGGGAGAGGGAGAGGGAGAGGGAGAGGGAGAGGGAGAGGGAGAGGGAGAGGGAGAGGGAGAGGGAGAGGGAGAGGGAGAGGGAGAGGGAGAGGGAGAGGGAGAGGGAGAGGGAGAGGGAGAGGGAGAGGGAGAGGGAGAGGGAGAGGGAGAGGGAGAGGGAGAGGGAGAGGGAGAGGGAGAGGGAGAGGGAGAGGGAGAGGGAGAGGGAGAGGGAGAGGGAGAGGGAGAGGGAGAGGGAGAGGGAGAGGGAGAGGGAGAGGGAGAGGGAGAGGGAGAGGGAGAGGGAGAGGGAGAGGGAGAGGGAGAGGGAGAGTTAACGGCTGACTGCTGAGCAACACTTAGGTTCAAGTTTTGTTTGCAAGTCGAGTCATTTCTTTTGTAAATTTATTATTGATTATTTATTATTAGTTTTTCGAGAGTACAGTACAGCCACGCGTTATTTTATTGTAAGATACGCCAGGTAGCAGGCGGTGATTCGCGACCTTTTTCTTTTTTTCTTTTTTTTAATAAACTTTCTTTTTTTTAAATACCAGAATCGTATTTCGGTGTCTTTATTCATCGCCCCCACTACATCCCTCCACCCCTAGAAGTAAGCTAGCCAAAAGAGCGAGAGAGAGAGAGAGGACTCTGTCCCTGGAGTCTGGGGCCCAACATCTTCCAATCCCTCAACGTTGGAGCCAGGTTTGTTTTCGGCCTAATTATCCTGTGTCGCCTGAACTCAGGAAAATTACCGTTACGATACACATATATATATATATATATACAGACATATATATGTACACATATATATACACACACATATATACACACACATATATATATACACACACATATATATGTACACGTATATACACACGTATGTACATACACACACACAGACGCACGCACGCACGCACGCACGCACGCACATATATATACATATATATTGTAACGATGCAGTTTAGCTGCTCGTCACAGTGGCCTAGGTTACGTATAAAAAGTTAAGATTAAGGTTAAGACGCGACAGAGAGAGAGCGCGGTCAAGGTAACACGTCAAGATAAGGGAAAACCGTCGGGAAAATTAAGGCGACACACTTAGGTAGGATTTCATAGATTCAACTACTTTAGAGTGTTTTTCTGTTAATGTAATTGTGAAAGAGAGAGAGACGGAGGAAAAGCTCGAATTTGAGAAGAACTGCCGCTACGGAGATGAGCCTGACAACATCGATTAACCTCGAGGTATGCAGTCGGGACTGGGGCTGAATTAAGCCCTGACGATAGTACCGCTACAAGAGAGGGAAGAACGAAGGCTCAGGGAGAAATCACGCAGCTAATGGTGAACAGGGCCTGCATACGGCCTCCCAGCAGCTGACGACCCTTACCGCTACGCCACACCTGCAAAACGGAGTATAGGGCTGTACGGTCAAAATGCTACAGCCTCCCGTACCGCAGGAAGCAACAGCTACCCATCCCGCTATCATCATCGACGCCAGGCTTGCCCCAGAAAGGACCTGGCGTAACGTTATCTCGATGGAAGGAGCCGCGTGCTGAGAGCAAGTATCGCAACCCCACGTGTTCCCAGTTAGTCAAGAAAAGGTGTTGCCCAGTGGGTGGCACACCTACTGATCCTGCTGAGGAAGCTGCGGTGGTGTTGTTGTCAGATGAACCACCACTGCAGCGCGAATTCCGGAAGGATTGGTAGCGCAGGGACGGTACACCATATAAGGACCTGAGTAACGCCTTCCTAGAGGCACTCCGCAAGAAATGAGTACCGCTGGATAAGGAAGAACCCTTCCCGTCGACACTCGACGAATCTCACTACCCCGCGCGGCGGCTGACGAGCTGTCCGTGCGGAATTGCCGAACAACAGCCGATAATTCAAATTCGACCAATCGTCTAATGAGATGCGTCTAATAGGTTCCCCACCCCTAGGGTGTAAGGAGCAGTAAGGAGACCACCGAAAACGAGGAAGAGGCTCTTCACTTCTACGTTCAGCACTGATTAGATCAGACGTGTTCTCGCTTACCGCCTATATCACCGCTACCAATTTATTCTACCGCTCTCTCTCATATCCTTGTTCAATCTTTCTATTTATCGCTAAGTTCTATTACCGCTAGTTTTCGCTAAGTTTATTATAGTTTATTATAGTTATTGTTAAGTTAAGTGTGAGTGCTTCGGCAGCTCTACAGTAAGGTAAGACTTCTTACTTTTGTTAAGACACGAACTTACGTAAAAAGAGATCAGTAGGTTTTAGTATACGGCGAGGTATCTTCTGGTATAAAGTGAGCCTTCGGGCCACGTGAAATAGTATTTTCTGGTAAAATTTAGAATAAAAGATCTCAACGTGATTTCGTGGCTGGCTGCGGCCGTTTTGTCTTGCTAATTTTTGAGTAGTTTGATTAACTGATTTATTAGTTGAATATTAATATTTGATAGCTTGTTTCTTTAATTTCTCTGATTTTGCTTTTG
Organism: Macrophya annulata; assembly: GCA_963924015.1. Lineage (NCBI taxonomy): Eukaryota > Metazoa > Arthropoda > Insecta > Hymenoptera > Tenthredinidae > Macrophya > Macrophya annulata. Next base: position 14,291,017 of record OZ001258.1, read on the forward strand.
CTGTAATCCTATATGCTTTTCGCTTGATATACTGTATGTTTCTCGCTTGCTGATTTTTGATCTGTATTTTCTATATTTCTTGTATTTCTGATATCGCTTGCCTATTCTCTTATATTATCTTATGGTGCGTCGCTAATTAATTTCCAACCTCCCGAAGCTTGGCTGAACGTAGAAAGTCACTAGGTTAAGTCAACGCCGGATTTACCAGTAGGCCCAGTAGGCCCGGGCCTAGAGCGGCAAATTTTGGGGGCGGCAAATTTTGAACAACATGTTTTTTTTTTTTTCATTTATTATTGATGGATGAATTTTTTTCTAAAATTTAATCGCTATTTGAAATGACTTCAAACGCAAATTTCAAAAGCAAAATCAAAAAACCACAATTAAAAGCAAATCGTAAACTAATCCTATGTAACCGAGTCCGTCTCAAAGTCAACCGCGGTTTCAAAACGAATTGCATCAATTCTGCTGCCCCCGAAATTTATTTTTTCGAATTCTCGCAAACCCAAATAACTAAATTTTATCTAAAATTTTTTGAAAGTATGAACGAATTGTATTCACTAAGGTATTTATCATAGAAATTGGAATATTTGTATTTTTACTACAATGTACGCACCAACTGGTAGCATTGCGCTTATGCCTGCAGGATCCTGTGGAGTCTGTCTTCGGCTTTACAATATAAACAAGTAAAAAATCACATGTTCCCAATATCTCGGTGGGCACTTGTGGTGTATCGTATTCTTCCGATCTCTTGGGACATACAATCTAATTGAGCGAGTTTTATGACCAGTGACATTGTCAATTGAATCTAATCTCTGAAGATGAGTGATGGGAGAAGTAGACTAAGCGGTGCAGAATACAAAAAACGTGCCAAAGAAAAAGCAATAAAAGAAGCAGAACTGATCAAAGGAACCAGTAAATTGGATGCATTCTTCAAACTACCTCAGAAAAGTGTGAACATTGCCCAAAGTCAAAGTTCCGATAATGACTGTATTCCCTGTGCCCCGAGTACTGGTGTTGAACCTGTCGAAACATTGCAAAGTAAAGTTGTTATTAGTGCCGATCTTGTTTCGAAGCCATTAGTCATCTCTGCACGGTCACCAATTTTTGTAGACAGAGATCCCGTGACATGGACAATAAACGAGTCTACACGAGACCACAGCGATGAAAGGGTTTCAGCAAAATATGGAGGTGGATTTCGTCAAAAGTAAGCGTGTTTATGATGATAAGACACGCTTCTTAACCAAATCATTGTTCGAACGACAGCTTTTAAATGGAGAGAAGAATCTCCGAAACTGGTTAATTTACTCCGAAATTACAAGTCATATTTATTGTGGACCGTGTCTTGCATCCATGGCGAACAAAGTTACAAATACAATTCTAACTGAGATTAAATCGGCCAAGTACTTTTCACTTATTGTAGATTCGACGCCAGACATATCGCACGTTGACCAACTGACGTTTGTCGTTCGTTATGTACAGGCTGACGGTTCACCCATCGAACGCGTTTTGCAATTTATTCCCAACGTGGGTCACAAAGCGCAGCAAATGACAGACGCTATTACCGCGACTTTGGAAAAATTTGGAATTGATATCGCGAATTGTCGTGGGCAGTCTTATGACAATGCCTCCAATATGTCTGGTGCATACAACGGATTACAGGCACAAATTAAGAAGCTTTCTCCAGTAGCCGACTATATTCCTTGTGCAGCACATTCGCTTAATCTGGTGGGGCAGACTGCTGCAGAAAGCTGCGAAGAGGCTTGCTGGTTCTTTGCAGTTTTGCAAGAACTCTACAACTTCTTTACGGCATCAACGCATTGGTGGGATATTCTTCAGGCTCAATGCCGCTCCAAATCGGGGTCACAAGACTCACAAAACAAAACAGTAACCATAAAAAGCCTGTCCGCGACTCGCTGGTCGGCCCGCGCAGATGCGTGTCGAAGCCTATATGAATCCCGAGACAATATTCTCGCTGCACTACATTCTATCGAACGAGATAAGCAGCAAAAGGCAAACACAAGGTGTGAAGCTAAAGGTATTCGGTGCAAGCTTGAGCGGCTAGAAACTACTTTCATGACTTGCTTTTGGGGTTTTCTATTGAATCGTATAAATATCACGAACAAGAAGCTACAAACAGTCGACATTGACATATTCACAGTTGTGCAGCTCTACGATTCGTTAATTATTCTTGTTTCCGAAACTCGTGAACAATTTGATAATTTTGAACGCAAGGCACTGAAGTTATCCGAAGAGCAAGAGTACCAAAAAGATGTAAAGCGGACAAAGAAGCGCAAAGTTTGCGCAGGTGAATCTGCATCAGAAGAAGTGGAAATGACTGGTCAAGAACGTTTCAGAGTAGCTACATTTTTTATCATCATCGACAGCCTTCTTTGCGAACTGCGTAAGCGACGTGGGGCATATCAAAAATTCCATGAGGAGTTTTCTTTTCTAACTGATCTACCGGCACTCAGCCCAGCTGAAGTGACAGCAAAAGCACGGGCCTTACAGGCTATTCATAGTCCAGATCTCGAAGAAAGCTTTGCTGATGAATGCATTCATTTTCGTGCACACTGTTCTGCAAACGAGGAAAAACGGGTAACTGCAATAGCATTGTTAAAATCACTTCGAAAAGACGATCTTTCAACCGTTTATCCCAACATCGACATCGCGCTACGCATATGTGCTTGTACTCCTGTTACGAATTGTTCTGGAAAACGTAGCTTTTCGTGTTTACGGCGCGTTAAAAATTATTTGCGCTCCAAAATGAAGGAAGATAGGCTGAACGCCCTTGCCATACTCAGCATCGAATCGCAGTTATTGCGATCCCTCGATTATGACGATTTGATCAGCACGTTTGCGACCGACAAAGCAAGGCGTGTGACGATATAAATTTTTATGTTTCATGTAACGATTATACTCTTTATTTGACGATCATAATAAAATTTAATACGATTACCTGTGTGTTTTGCTTTATTTTGTTAAAAAAAAAATAATGGCCTTGTATGCAAAGTACAGATATATCGACATCATCACGACACATTTAAATATTGATATGACCATTTATATAAATTTAATAGAAAAATATTATTCCTTGTTCGATTTCTCGATCAAAGGGGCGGCTAATTTTCTGAGGCCTAGGGCGGCAGTAGAGGTAAATCCGGCGTTGGGTTAAGTTGCTTAGTTCTAAGGTTTATTTAAGTAATTCCTTTATGTAATATTTTCGAGTTTTCCGCTAAAGTCTGTATAATTTGTCGCTCAGTATCAGTTACCGCTTCGGGTGAATTTCCAGTTAAAGTAACGTAACGTAAGATTAACTCGTTTTTCTGTATATCTGCCATAATAGTTTTGAGTCCTTTATAACGCTAAAATCATTAATATTCGATATCGCTAGCGTACAGCCTATAGTAGTATTTTGCTTGAGTATCGTATCGCTCGGTGATACGCAGTCTAGAATGTAGTATAATAGCTTGTATTGTATAGAGTCGCTCGGCGTTCGCTAGCGTGTTCGTGCACGCTTTTTCCTTTATCCAATACCGCTACGTAAATAAGAACGTCTTAGTATTCTTTTCTGTATATAGAGTGTCTATTTTATATTACGCTTCACCTTTGTTATTTTTGAACTACTCATTGTCGCCTGATTTCTCTCTTACTGTTAGAATGATGTAATAAATAGGATAAAAATCCCGATGAAGGATATATCTGGTGTATGAAAAAGTTATTTTATTAATGCCTGAATCCACGCACTCTACCTTATCGTTTAATCAGTTTAAACTGAGCTAATTGTGCTTTACTGCCGCCGTTCCACTTCGTTTTGTCGCTAATTATTTGTTTGATTAATTTCGTATGTAATAATTTATTCTGGTCTATCTTAAATTTCTTAAGTGACGCGCTCAAGTATTTCGGTAAGTTAACGTAAAAATATAGGAAGGGCGTAGGTCGCGGTGTTAGCCTAGAAACACCGTTGCACCGTATATATATATATATATATATATATATATATATATATATATATATATATATATATATATATATATATATATATATATATATATATATATATATATATGTATATATATGTATATATATGTATATATATGTATATATATGTATATATATGTATATATATGTATATATATGTATATATATGTATATATATGTATATATATGTATATATATGTATATATATGTATATATATGTATATATATGTATATATATATATATATATGTATATATATATATATATATATATATATATATATATATATATATATATAAAATTAAAAATTTGATTTATTGGAAGGGACGGCTAGTGATTCACCCTTTCAGGAGTCTTAATATTATCCCTATTAGGATAAAGAATCTTAAGGTAAAAATTCGGTACTGCTCCAGCTCCGAATTTTTACCTTAAGATTCTTTATCCTAATAGGGATAATATTGAGACTCCTGAAAGGGTAAATCACTACCCGTCCCTTCCAATAAATCAACTTTTTAATTTTACGGATCCGGACAGGCTTTCGCCACGACAGGACCGTTCACCTTTTTATTCCCACAAACCTACGTCCCTACGGATCAGGATTAGCTTTCGCACCTCGTGACCGTTTCTGGCGTGGATCCGGGTCGACCTTGTTGATTTCTCAACCGATCAACCAGTACCACTGCTAGCTACTGATTCTAAGTTTCCTAATTTGTGAATATTAGCAATCTTTTTATCACTGATATCACCCTACAGTACCGGACAGGCTTTCGCCACGACAGGTCTGTTTCTGGCGTAAGTACTAGCAACCCACTTAGTCTGCGAAGAATCGGGGAAGGCTTTCGCGCTACCGCTATCTTGCACCAGCTGGTTCACCAGTACTCACTTCTAGCTTGAAGCTACCGACTACAATTTCCTCTTTTCGCGACCCACTGCAAGGAGAGAAAATCAAAGCACAATAAGATCATATTAATAATGAATTGAATTTTGTTTATTGTCTAACTTATTCTACCTATTTTACTATTTACAAGGTTCTTTATGTTTGGCATTTGCCGTGAAGTTTGGTATGATTGTTTGTTTAATTAACACGAGAGAGAGTGGCTTTGATTTTGTGTTGTTTCGGTTTTTGTCCGTCTCGAACGTAATTAAACTATTTCTTTTTGAACACTATCGCGCTTTGCGAATGATGCTACTTTTTATATTTAATAGGATAAACTAGGATCGCTCTGATCCGTAGTTTAGGCTATTGCAACGATTTGATACTGGAACGACTTTTCTAACAAGCGCTTTGCTTAGTTCGAATTGAAGTCATGAGTTTGGTTGTGAGACGACTAAGCGCTTTGCTTCTGTCGCTCGGTTTCTACTTTTGTGAAACAGCTGTAGACGCTCTGCTATCAGACTGAGTGATGTGTCTTAGCTGTTGCTGTTTATATAGCCGTTCTGACGCCCCAGTGACGTCAGACTGGCTATCGAAGTTGATAATTCGTACCCGTTGTCCGCTAAATGGTGTTGTTCTTCGCTGGGGTGGGGTCCAAAAGTTGGATATGTTACAATATATATATATATATATATATATATATATATATATATATATATATATATATATATATATATATATATATATATATATATATATATATATATATATATATATATATATATATATATATATATATATATATATATATATATATATATATATATATATATATATATATATATATATATATATATATATATATATATATATATATATACCAAGAGATTATCTTGAAAGTTCGCACTCAGTCACAGCCTACTCGGCACTACCCGAAATTTTCGATTGTTTTTCGCAGGCTGGCCATCCCCTGTTTAATTTTAAACTGTGACACGCCGTAAGATAATGACATAAATGAAAAGAATTATTTATTTATTTAATAATTAAATGAATGAAGAAATAAATAAACAAATATCCAATTAAATGAACAAATGAGTGAATGAATATTCAAATGAATGAATAAACGAATGAATATTCGAATAAATAAATAAATAAATAATCATTCGAATGAATAAATAAATAAATAGATAGGTAAATAATTATTCGGATAAATAAATAAATGATTAAATAAATATTCAAATGAATGTAAAATAAGGTAAATAAATGAATGAATAAATAAATGAGTAAATATTCTAATAAATAAATAAATAAGTAAATGAATATTCAAATAAATGAATGAATAAATAAATAAACGCAAAATCGTAAAAATAAATAGATAGATAGATGAATACATAAATGAATAAATAAATAAATAAATAAATAAATAAATAAATAAATAAATGGCTTTTTGAAATCCATGCTTCGTAGAAGCAAAGCAGGTAAGTGAAAATGATTAATCTAATTAATGTTATTATTGACACAACCAAATTGGACTGAATGATTTTACTATTGCAATATATTTTATTGTTATCACAAATGTTAAAAATATTATAGTTAAATTATGAGTTTCATTCACAAAATCATAACTTTAAAATCTAATTACAAATATTGTTATCAATCGAGTTAATAGATAAAAAAATTATTAGCTTAAAATTCTATTTACAAATGCGGTTATAAATTGAATTAATATAAGTATACTAGTTATTATCCGCTACTGCACTTAATATAGCAACACGCAAAAGATTCTCGACTGTATTATAATTAAAAATATATTATACAATTAAGAATGAAAATAAAATTTCAGGAGCGTCAAAACTGGCGCTATAATTACGATATCAGAGTCAGAATAATATCATAAGTCAGGAACAGAGCAGGTCGGAGATAAAATATTTAAAATAATATTAGAGATATTTTACGGAACAAGATGAGTTCAGCTAAAATATTTGGTGTTAAGATTTTGACCTATGATGTATATTTCCCAACGGAAAAGTGTAAATTAAATGTAAGTTAATTAAAATTAAGAACGTTGATAAAATATGGGTATAAAGAATGGAAATAAAATTTCAGGAGCGTCAAAACTGGCTCTATAATTACGATATCAGAATCAGAATAATACCAGAAGTCAGGAACATAGCAGGTCGGAGATAAAATACTTAAAATAATATTAGAGATATTTTACGGAACAAGACGAGTTCAGCTGAAATATTTGGTGATAAGATTTTGACCTATGATGTATATTTCCCAACGAAAAAGTGTAAATTAAGTGTAAGTTAATTAAAATTAAGAACGTTGATAAAATATGGGTATATAAACTGGCCTAAGAGGAGACGGATAACTCAGCCTATGAATACATAGGTAAAAATTAACGATTTACAGCTGTAGAAGACCATTCATACAGTGTTCAAAATGGCCACCCATCATCACCGCGCAGTAACCCAGACGATCATAAAATGCGCCAGTAATATTGGAGACGTGTTCTGGCAACATGTTATCCAGGATGGTGGTGATCCTTGCCTGTAGTGCGGCACGGTTTTCGATGCGGCCTTGCGTGTACAGGTGATTTTTTAGGTAAGCCCATAGGCCATAATCTAGCGGAGAAAAGTCGGGGGACCGCGCCGGCCACTGGATGGTCGGACTCCCTCTGCCAACCCAGCGACCAGGGAATTCTTGGTTCAGGTATTCCCTAACTTGTTGCGTAAAATGGGGTGGCGCCCCAACCTGTTGGAACCATACTTTCGGCCCCTGAGAAATGGAATCAAAGAATTAATTAATATCATATTGATATTAATATGAACAACATTTGCATAGTTATTGACGTTTCATTTTTTAATTTTGATGAGTAATCGTTGAATTGATTTAATTAATGATGAATCAAATAATAATAATGCTGATTATCATTATTATTGTAGGAATCGTAGAAAAACCGAAGCTCTGGGTGACTGGACTGACATTTGAACCCAGGTACTACTGAGCTACCCAGGCCCTAAACCCAACTCTCCACCATCCTGACGTATTTAAGGTGTTCGTCTTATTGTCAGTTCACGTGAGGTAAAACGATCTTACATTATTATTATCAATATCATTATTGTTATCATCATCATCATTATTATCACTATTATTTATAATCTATTACTTGAATAGATTTTACTTACGTCCCCTTCAATCGCTCTGATTGCCGGTACAATCTGTTCCATGAGTAGTTGTAGGTATCTATCCCCGTTCAAGTTTCCTTCGATAAAAAACGGCTATAGACTTTCATTTGTTTCCTCGTTGCTATACAGCAACCACAAATCAACAGATGCTTTGGCATTATGCACACCATCTTAGATCGCGCTTAGATCGTTATTAACTTGTTGCTGCGTCTGATTTTTATTCCACGTTCTGTTGGTGAAAATGCCGAATTATAAATTTACCATCGAAGAAAAAGTGGCAATGGTGAAACAACGCTACGAGGGAATGAGCTATCGACGGATTTCTGAACATTTCGCGGCGGCGTTTCCAAATCGCC
>OZ001258.1:14304414-14309414 GCA_963924015.1 Macrophya annulata
CTTGATGCTGAACGTGGAAGTGAAGAGCCTCTTCCTCGTTTTCGGTGGTCTCCTTACTGCTCCTTACACCCTAGGGGTGGGGAACCTATTAGACGCATCTCATTAGACGATTGGTCGAATTTGAATTATCGGCTGTTGTTCGGCAATTCCGCACGGGCAGCTCGTCAGCCGGAGATTCGTCAAGTGTCGACGGGAAGGGTTCTTCCTTATCCAGCGGTACTCATTCCTTGCGGAGTGCCTCTAGGAAGGCGTTACTCAGGTCCTTATATGCAGTACCGTCCCTGCGCTACCAATCCTTCCGGAATTCACTCTGCAGTGGTGGTTCATCCTACCACAGCACCACCGCAGCTTTCTCAGCAGGATCTCTAGGTGTGCCACCCACTGGGCAACACCTATTCCTGACCTACTGGGAACACGTGGGGTCGCAATACTAGCTCACAGCACGCGGCTCCTTCCATCGAGATAACGTTACGCCAGGTCCTTTTCCGGGGTAGCCCTGGCGTCGATAATGATAGCGGGATGGGTAGATGTTGCTTCCTGCGGTACGGGAGGCTGTGGTTTTTCTTTGACCGTACAGCCCTATACGCCGTTTTGCAAGTGTGGCATAGCGATAAGTGTCGTCAGCTGCTGGGAGGCCGTGTGCAGGCCCTGTTCACCATTAGCTGCGTGATTTCTCCCTGAGCCTTCGTTCTTCCCTCTCTTGTGGCGGTACTATCGTCAGGGGCTAATTCGGCCCCAGTCCCGACTGCATACCTCGAGGTTAACTGATGTTGTCAGGCTCATCTCCGTAGCGGTAGTTCTTTTCATAGTCGTGCTTTTCCTCCGTCTCTCTCTCTCTCGCAATTACATCAACAGAAAAATACTCTAAATTAGTCAAATATATGAAATCCCACCTAGGTGTGTCGCCTTAATTTTCCCGAGGGTGTTTCCTTATCTCGACGTGTTACCTTAACCGCTCTCTCTCTCTCTCGCATCTTAACCTTGAGCTTAACTTTATATACGTAACCTAAGCTACTGTGACGAGCAGCTAAACTGCATCGTTACAATATATATATATATATATATATATATATATATATATATATATATATATATATATATATATATATATATATATATATATATATATATATATATATATATATATATATATATATATATATATATATATATATATATATATATATATATATATATATATATATATATATATATATATATATATATATATATATATATATATATATATATATATATATATATATATATATATATATATATATATATATATATATATATATATATATATATATATATATATATATATATATATATATATATATATATATATATATATATATATATATATATATATATATATATATATATATATATATATATATATATATATATATATATATATATATATATATATATATATATATATATATATATATATATATATATATATATATATATATATATATATATATATATATATATATATATATATATATATATATATATATATATATATATATATATATATATATATATATATATATATATATATATATATATATATATATATATATATATATATATATATATATATATATATATGTATATATATATATATGTATATATATATATATGTATATATATATATATGTATATATATATATATATGTATATATATATATATATATATATATATATATATATATATATATATATATATAGATATATATATATATATATATGTGTATATGTGTATGTCTGTATATGTGTATGTGTGTATGTGTGTGTGTGTATGTGTGTATGTGTATGTGTGTATGTGTATGTGTGTATGTGTATGTGTATGCGTGTATGCGTATGCGCGTGTGCGCGTGTGCGCGTGTGCGTGCGTGTGTGTGTGCGTGCGTGTGTGTGCGTGTGTGTGTATGTGCGTGTGTGTGTGTGTGCGTGTGTGTGTGTGTGCGTATGTGTGTGTGTGCGTATGTGTGTGTGTGCGTATGTGTGTCTATATGTATGTGTGTATATATGTATGTGTGTATATATGTATGTGTGTATATATGTATGTGTGTATATATGTATGTGTGTATATATGTATGTGTGTATATATGTATGTGTGTATATATGTATATATATATATATGTATATATATATATATATATATATATATATATATATATATATATATATATATATATATATATATATATATATATATATATATATATATATATATATATATATATATATATATATATATATATATATATATCCCCCAAAAGCACCTCGGGTGCAAAAACTTTGCGCCAAGTACATTAAGACGTAGTAACTATCAACAGAAATTTGTTAACAAAATATTCAAAGTAATAGCATTTGATCTACAAAAGTATTGAAATCAATGGACTTTGACAAGTACGATTAAATTTGCTTCCAATTAATTTCTAAATATTGATATTTCAATATACATAACATGTTACAACATGCAACATACGTACTCATATAAGAAACGATCAATCACGAATAAAATGACGGAAAAACAAAGAAACGAAAAATAAAAATTTGGAGTACGTGGTACTTGGCGGGCTGATGTTGAAGTTATTATAAGAATATTGAAATAGTTCAATTTATAGTTTCTTGTACTTTTCACAAAAATGCCCGCCAAGTACCACTACCTCCAAATTTTTTTTTTCGTTTCTTTGTTTTTCCGTCATTTTTTTGTAATTGATCGTTTCTTATATGAGTACGTATGTTGCATGTTGTAACATGTTATGTATATTGAAATATCAATATTTAGAAATTAATTGGAAGCAAATTCAATTGTACTTGGCAAAGTCCATTGATTTCAATACTTTTGTAGATCAAATGCTATTACTTTGAATATTTTGTTAACAAATTTTTGTTGATAGTTACTACGTTTTAATGTACTTGGCGCAAAGTTTTTGCACCCGAGGTGCTTTTGGGGGATTTCATTACTTTTTGTACACATTTTGATTTTCTCAGCCGTTTCTGTTGAATAATATTTTTCAGAATACTATTCATTTCTATAAATCTCACCGTTATAAGTTTTATTGAAAGTGTTTTACTGATAAATCTTAGTCTTCTGCAATGAAAGTGTATGCGCAGATAACCTTTCGCAGAATCTATCCTGCACAGCGCTGCGAAGGGTTTCCTGCGCATACACTTTCATCGCAGAAGACTGAGATTTTGTTTGAAAACATATTTTACCGTAATCTAGAATTGGTAGTATCACTTTCTCGATTAGACCTTCCTTGGCTAATTGGAAAATAAAAAACTCCTCTTGGTCAAGATTTTAGTAGGGTCTTGCCTAAAGAGTTGAAGATGCAATTTGGCTGCATAATTGTAAATATTCTAGTGATTCAAGTTTGATCAGCAATTAAGCCACCGATGATGAAATTATATACCGTCGTCGCTATAATTTTGACAAGTTCTCTGCTTACTAAAAGTTGTCCGAAGAGTTTCAAGCTGACAGAACAGAGTTGAAAAAACGTTAAAAAAATATTCACAACGAAAATTTTGGCTACGAAGAACTATACTTACATCATCGACGGCCCAGATGCTGATCAAATTAACTTAAACTAGTCAAATGATGATTATCTTCAGTTTTTGATTTGTTTTCATTTTCCAGTTCTCAGATTTTTATCTCGCTAATCTAATTATGATCTGCCACATTGCATGCGGTGATAGCTCTCAGTGCACGAGATATTACATGAGCCACTGACTTAGTTCACATCATTCATTATATTCGGCATTGAATTGCAAATATCTCATCGAATCTTAGGTAACGATGCCATCTCCCTACTAATTTTCATTAAAAAAAACATTCACGATTATGTATGTTCATAGAATATGTGACTATTTTATACGTGATATGAAACCATACCTCATTTTGATCACGTATGGTCATTATTGTGTTATAAAAATTAATTTTATTATTTTGTTCAATCTCATGGTTATTTCTTGTCCAATCTCATCACCTGTTGCCAATTAACTGATATTCCGCATACCTCATTTACATCAATTTTCAATGTAATGAACAAGTATCTTCCTCATGTAATCACGACCAGCCACACGGCACGCATTTATAGCTTTTGTACAAAATACGTTTTACAGAGAACAATGACTGAGTTCGCATTATATATTATATCTTGCATTTAATTACAAATTCATATTTTAGGTAACGATGCCACGTGCCTGCTCATTTTTGCAATGTAGAATATTTTCAAATTTTATATACAATATTAGGACCTTATAACAATTCTTTATCCTAGATAAGTAATCGATGGCTTATTTTTACTCATTTTGAGAACTGACGGTCACATTTTCCACAACAGCTGTAGTGAGTTCTGGCACTCGATTTTTATGTAAATTTAAATGAGGTTATATCTATTTGCCATATACATATTATTAGCGTTTATCTCTTCATTATTACTGAATTTCTGATTCCTTTATGAATTCTACGTTATATCCAACTTCCGTAGTCAGAGAAATAAGTATTCGAATAAATCTAAGTAATTTACAGCCGACCCTTCGTTATAATTGAGATGAATCGTCACCGACATTTTTACACGATATTGGAACTGTATAATAATTCGTTATCCTCGATAGCAAATGGAGGGCATGTTGTTACTCATTTTGATCACGTACGGTTACAAAGGCTTTCTTGAAAGTGTGAAAATCTCGATGCAATACTGCTATGCTCCATAAATATTATTATAAGTAAGCGTTTAATAATTATTATCTCCGTATTATTACGGAATTACTTTGATTTGAAATAAATACAAGTAAACTACCGACACGTCGTTATAATCGCGATCAATCGTGACAGGTATCATAACCTCAAAGGCTCGACTCGTCAAATACACAAAAAGATAAATATGGTTAGTACGTTCAGCTATACGGTGTGCGCGATTATGCTGCTCCCCGTGGGTCATAGAAAGAGTTATTGCATGGCAGACCGACGAACT